>APFE031692909.1:112820-140822 GCA_000404065.3 Pinus taeda
CCCACTATGGCAACAAGGAAGGATAGTGATCTCTCCTCACAAGTCAACAATTGGAAGTCCTAATTCCAGCAGCATTTACCCTTTAGAATGTTCAGCTTTCAACCTCTCTCTCCTTTGGCCCAATGCCTGTATTTATAGTATTCTAGAGGAGGTTATTCAGTTCCACATCAATGGGATACTCCCTCTTTTGGATGGGGTAGCTCCTCTCTTATGGGATAAGTTCCTCTATCATAGGGATGCATGAACCATCTGGAGGCGCTCAATACACGTCAAACACTCTTCTAGAAAGCTCTAGAAGTGACCACAAGTAACTTTTTGAAGATGAAACTCGCGCCTTTTGACCTTTACAGGAGTACGCACCCATCCCTTGACTTACAGAGCGTACAAGTACGCAGGTACAATGAGCTTGGGATGCGTACACGCAGGCAAGGTAGAGAGAACCTGCGTACCCAGAGATAAACATGTTTTAAAGTGACTTTCTCTCTTTTTGAAGTTTGACATGAAGAGCAAAGGTATGAGGCTTGACAAGGAGGACAATATGGCTTTTAAACTGTAGATAGCCATGGTGACAAATTTCAGTGTAACACAACCCCAACGAAGAATGAACCCAAATCTAAAAGAAATTGTTAAGGAAGAATTGCATAAATTATTAAATGAAAATTTCATTTATCCAATATCTGATAGCTAGTGGGTTTCACCACTAGTAATTGTCCCTAAAAAGAATGGAAAATGGAGAGTATGCATCGATTACAGGGATTTGAATAAAGCAACATTAAAAGAGCACTTCCCGTTACCTTTCATAGACCAGGTCTTAGATACTTTAGCAGGAAAAAAATATTTTTCCTTCTTGGATGGGTTCAGTGGATACAACCAGATTCAGGTGGCCCTTGAAGACCAGGATAAAACCACATTCACTTGTCCATGCAGAACTTATTCGTACCAAGTACTTCCCTTTGGGTTATGTAATGCTCCAACAACATTCCAAAGGGAAATCCTTGGCATTTTCTCTAACCTTATCCATGATTATGTGGATGTGTACATTGATGCTTTCACAGTCTATGGGGATGCTTTCAATGAAGCACTAGAAAACTTGGAGAAAGTCTTAATAAGATGTCAAGAAACAAACCTCTCATTAAGCCATGAAAATTGTTTCATGATGTTTAACAAGGGAATTATTTTAGGCCATGATATTTCCAGAGATGGAATTAAGGTAGACTCATCTAAGGTGGAAGTCATCTCCAGGTTATTAGTGCCAAGTTGTCAAAATGATATTAGAACTTTTCTTGGTTTTAATGGATACTATAGGATATTTATAGAAAACTTCACAAAAATTGCATCCCCACTCTTTAAATTACTCACCAAAGTCTGTGAATTCAGTTAAAATTCTAAATGTCAAGTTGCCTTTGAAACATTGAAAAAGAGAATTTCTGAAGCACCCATCTTAAAAGGACCTAACTAGAAATTGCCTTTCCATATCTCAACAAATGCTTTAGATTCAGCCTTAGGAGTTGTTTTAGGAAAAAAATATCTCACTCCTTATGCCATTTATTATACTAGTAAAAATTTAACCCCTACAGAGTTAAATTATACTGTAACTGAAAAGGAGTTCTTAGCTATAATTCACACCATTAATAAATTCAGACATTATATAACTAGCTATGAAACCTTTGTCCACACAGACCATTCTGCCATTAGATACCTAATGAATAAACCAATCACTAATGGAAGAAAAACTAGATGGCTGCTACTTTTACAAGAATTCGACATAACCCTTCCAGATAGACCAGGAAATCAGAACACAATTGTCAATTTTCTGGCTAGAATAGAAAATGAAAACAATAATCGACCGTAGAAGATAAATTTCTTGATGAATATGTCTTTACAGTATCTACTAAATCACCTTGGTATGCAGATATTTCAAACTATTTGGCCACAGGAAAAATGCCATTTCATTAATCTCCTAGAGAAAAAAGAAGAATAGTCCACCAAAGCACATCCTACTCATGGATAAATGAGGAATTATATAAGATAGGACCAGACCTCATCATCAGAAGACGTGATCAGGAGGACGAGATACCAGAGATACTAAAAGCTTGTCACAATGAGCCATGTGGAGGACATTTTTTTGGCGAGATAATTGCTTACAAAATCATGCTTTTAGGATATTGTTGGCCTTCCATTTTCAGGGAAACCAAGGAATATGTTAAGAGATGCGACAGTTGTCAAAGAATGGGAAAACCTACTCTTTCAAACGAGATGCCACTACAACCATAGGTACTTATTGAACCATTTGAAAAATGGGCATTGGATTTTGTTGGACCAATCAACCCACCTTCAAAGCAAAAGAAGTATATTATGGTATGTATTGATTATGTCACTAAATGGGTAGAAGCTAAAGCACTTCCTTTTACTACTAAAAATACTGTAGTTTCATTTTTTTTTAAGGATATTTTTACTCATTTCGGTGTTCCAAGAGAAATTGTGACACATCAAGGGACACAGTTCACATCCAGACTAGTGTAGAAGCTTGTGGACCAATACAAGATAAAACATCAGAAGTCAACTATGTATCATCCACAAGCCAACGGACAAGTTGAGTCCACAAATAAGGTGATCGAGGCTATCCTTACAAAGACTATACATCTACACAGGAAAGACTGGGTGGAAAAGCTTCCAGAAGCCTTATGGGCCAATATATCTACATGGAGGAATACTACAGGACATACTCCCTATGAACTCGTTTATGGGAAGAAATTCTTACGTCCAATAGAATTCTAGATCGCAACCTATAAGACAGTAGTCCAGTTAGATCTTGACTTGTTAGAAGCCCAGAAGCAAAGAATGACACAATTAAATGCGCTCGATGAAATTAGACAAGAGGCCTTCTAGAGGACTAGCATAGTGCAACAACAAAGGTCAAGATGGCATGATAAGTACATAAAAGAAAGGAAGTTTCATCTAGGGGATTGGGCATTGCTCTTTGATTCAAAATTAAAAAAAATTCAAGGAAAATTCCAAACCCACTGGCTTGGACCTTATGAGATTGAGAATGTCTTTGACAATGGTGCAGTTAGAATCAAGACTATCAACAAAGAAAGAACTCCTCTATTAGTAAATGGACATTGACTCAAGCTTTACCAGAAACCATTAATAAGAGAGGAATTTGTTAAATATTTCAGAATAATTTAGAATTGAAGATGGTCAAGAAGAATTCCTCTTCTTTTCCACCTTAGAAATTTTCATTCAATTTCTTCTTCAAATAAAAAAAAAAGGAAAAAAAATTATAATAAAAATATAATAATAAATTATATATATATAATATATATAATTATTATACATTTAACATATAAATATTAATATAATAATATGGAAAAAAAATAGTAATAAATTTTGTATAAACATGAAAACCAACATGTTGTTGGCATGCTTATATAGAAAATTTAAAGTGAAAACCAACCCGTTGGCACTTCAAATTTTCTTTTCAAAAGAGAAAAAAACAACAACAATAAAGTTCATCTACTAAAGCTTTCTTTCTCTTAAGCTGCAAAAACAACAAATTTCCACAGCTTGGACAACTTTCCGCAGCTTGAATAAGTTTCCGCAGCTTGGACAAGCTTCCGCAGCTAAACAAATTTCTGCAGCCTAAAAATTTTGAAGTCTACAAGAATACTTGGTGATCTAGATTAAAGGACAGTTGACAACAAGGCACCTGTAGAAGATTAAACGACAACAAATAAGGTTAGCAACAAAAAATTAAAAGGTACATGCTACTTTAATTTAAACAATAGGGAAGGTTATATAACATGTATGAGTAAGAAAATATAGTACTAAAGTGCAATCATTATAACCTAAGGGTAATGGCCGCCCAAAGAAATATCATATGCCACAACTCTAAAAGTCATATCACGACCTTGTGCCAAATATGCTAAATTAGATACCAAATCGTAAGCTTGAATGCGCCTAACAGTCGAATTCATTCCCATAATCCTTTTGATAATCCATCTATTCTTCCCTATTCTTACACTCCTTTGTTCTTTCACAGTCATTCCATCTTTCTGCCAACTAGCAAACCTTACCAGTCCCATTTTCCTATCAAGATAGCCACTCTTCAAGGTAAAGCATCTTTCGACAAGGGGGTAATTGTTCAAACTAAGCCAGCAGGGAAGAAATTCCTAGAGGGGTACCTAGAAACTAGGTAGCTACTCCAAAGAAGACAATGGTTGCGGTTCATTGAAAAATTTAACAGCTTCCACAAAGAGGTAACCAAGAAATTTTCATGCTCATTAGATGGAATGGAGGTTGAAATTGGGGACATAATACTCGCAGTAACAGAGTCTATGATCGCTGAAGCCACCGAGCTGCCAAGACATGGATAAAAATGGTTTAAAAATAAAGGGATTGACAAGCGAGGACTGGAAAGTTTTCCTCAAGAATCTAAACATGGAAACCATGGTCTACAGAAAAGGTATTCCAATATCTAATCTTAAAAACAAATGGAGAAACTTATTACTTGTGCTTCAGAATTTTATCACTTGTGAGGGTAGGTTTAGGAAAATGTATTTTTATCATGTTAGAATGATGATTCACTTGCTCGAGGATCATCAGATGAACCTCCCCTATTTCCTTTTGAAGAGCCTCAGGAAAATGGCTACAAATGTTTAGAAGAAAATCCAATGAATAGAAAACACCATGTATCATCATGGTTTGGTGAAAATATTGGTCGAATTTCATCTCTGAAGTATAGAAGATGACTAGGAGAGTTTCCTAATAAGAAACCATTTTGAGGAAAAATCCCCAGAAAAACCAAGTAGCGGTAGGACCCTCGGAGGAAGAAAGAGAACCATCGAAATGATAAGGGAATAGGCACATCAAACTCAGACAAAGGTAACAGAAGAAGAGTTTCCTATAGTAAAAATTTTGCAGAAAATGAAGAGGGGAAACCCTAGAAGAAAGAAAGATAGCCCAGGTAAAGAGGAATTCTCACAAACTTAAACCTCTCCTCTAAAAGAAAAATCAGGGAATAAGAGGAGGAAAGTGTAGAAAACACAAACCCCAAGGTTAAGAAGGAGCACGAGGTTGAGCATGATTCCACAAACAACCTCAAAGACTACAAACTACATTAATCTTGAGGAAAACGAGTCAAATGAAAAGGAGCCAACAGAGAACACTCCAATAGAGGTTGAGCCAATAGAGAATACTCCAATAGAGATTGAGCCAATAGAGGATAATTCAATTGAAAGCCCTGGGAATTCTCCAAAAGGGTCACCAAGATCAACACCACAGCCTTACAACTCACCTCTAGAAAGCTCGATACAAAGTCCAGGAATTGACCCCACACAACAGGAAATCTATGACTACATAGAGTCACTGGAAAGGAAGGTGACAACAACAAAGGAAATAATACAGAGCCCTAGAGAAGGAAGAAACCAGGTGAATGAACAATCAGCCTCAAACACCTTGAAGCAAGAAATCTTTGAGCTAGAAACACTAAATCGGTATCTTAAAAATGAAAATCAAGCTGTGAAGACACAGAGTGAGATACAGATTGCCAAGAGTGACAATCGGATCCTACATCTAAGCTTGTGGTATAAGAAAAACAAGAATCTGAAGAAAGAGAACAGAATTATGTAGAGAGAGATAATCAGTTTAAAGTACAAAATTCTAATGAGGAAGCCTAAAATTCCAACCTCTGCCAAAAGGAGGAAAACAATGAAGCAGGGAGGTGACAAACAAGAGGTACAAGCAAAAGACAAGGAAGAAGCATATGAGGACATACAACATCTCTAGTTCAGGGGAATGTAGAGTCTGAAGATTGTCCTACCATAACATCCTTTTTGCCTAAAGATCCTCTCTTTTTCATATGTACTTACCACTTAAATAAAACCATATCCACCAAGTTTTGATGAAGGTATTCATTAGTATGTTTTCTATTTCATACTCAATTGTATACCCTATTGTTTTAATTAAAGTTATAATTGGCTACCGAATCAGTCTGTTTCTGCAACCAATCCATGATTCTGTAGTTGTCTTCATTGTTCGCGAGGTTCCAGATCTCTAGGTCAGCAGCGAAAGGTGCGGATGGATAGAGGATGACTCCCTCATGGATACCTTCCTATCCACTTGAAACTATTTGCCAAAAGAAGCACAGGAGATCGTGGTCAAACTCCAAGTCAATCGTCAGATTAACATAGAACAGAACCCGAGATCAACTGAAACCTTATCATTTTGCTTTTGGAATAGCAAAACGAAAGTTTCACGATATAAGCTTAGATAGGATTAAGAGATATTAGGCTTAAAATCTTCATACAGTTATGCCAAGAGACCTGCTATAAACCTAATGGACGCACTTTTATTTGGCTACGCATTGAATGATGTGTTTATGAATAAGTCTGTGATTTTTGTGTGAATGAAATTGGTTTTTGTGTGCAATCGTTGTGTTGATTTGAATCTTTGAACTGCTATGTGGAGGGCCCCTACAAGCAATGGCAGGTTTTTAATCAAATACAATCTAATTTCCTATAATTCTTCAATTGCTTTGTTTTTGTCACAATGCTGCATAATGATCCCACCAGTGAATTGTTGTCTGCATAAGAACTTTAATTTGCTTTATACCTAGTTTATACTACTATCTAATTTGCTTTATACCTGGTACTACACAGTACTTTCTTTTGCTTATTTTCCAGAGTAATTTAAGTGTGTTCAAGTCACAATATAGATGTTGCTTGGGTTACTTTGTTTGAGCAGAAATTGAACAAGAAAGAGGACCTCTCTTAAAACAATTGAGTTCAACGGTATTCCTTCATAGCTGATAAAATAGGTTTCCTTTTGCACTTAAGAGAATTAGGAGCTACGGCATAGAGATTTAAAATAAAAAATCCCAAGCAATCTAACATAAGAAAAATCACTCTCACATCATCTATGAATTAATTGGATAGATATTAATTCCTAGGAAATTTAATCAACATCCCTAAGAATTACAACACTAAAACAATTGAAAAACACCACTTACATCTTGAGTTTAGATCTTAACAAATACATAACGACCTAATGAATAAATTCTAAGCACATATTGTGCACCCGTACTTCATCACTCTAAGCACCCTGTTTGACAATTTATGATTGCTAATTCAAGGACATTGAATTGACCAAGCAAGGTGCTGCCCATTGAACAACACAACCCAAAAGCTCTTGTTTGACAAAGCCAAGAGTAGGCAAAATGATGTCAATTTCCACCAAAGCCTGTCAGGAATGTTATTGGTCAATAGGAGGCCCAATTACCATGTCCGCCCGGTGTCCCCACTCGGAGGTATTAAGGAGTGCAATGGAGGAAATAGTCATGCTTAAAGTGTCAGGCTGAAGTGGTGTTCTTCCTACATGGGCCAATTGGAAGTAGAAAACTAAAATGGGGTGGCCCACAATCTTCACATGTCCTAGAGAGCCTCGCCCATCTAATTGAAGAGTGGAGTTTATCCATAGCATGAGGACAAAAGAGATGGGGTGATGTATGACGACTCTAGTGGCATAAAAGCCATGGGTAGTGGACCAATGGAAAGGAGGTTGTGACCCCAATGCACATGTAATATTAGAAGCAAGGCCCCGATGGTTAATAAAATTTCACCCTTAAGAAGTCACCATGATGGGAGAAGCGGGTTGATGTAAGATTGGGTGTCTGGTAGGGCTCACACTGAAGTTGGAAGCCATTGCTGAGGAGATGGCCCCATATGATAGGTCACCCCTACGGATTGACCCTGGAGGTAACGAGAGGTGCAACAAGAAAAGTATCAAGATTCCAAGGTCAGGGTGACATGGGAAATTTGCAGCAGCAGTTAGTAGTCAGGATGATGTGGCTAATAGGAAGAAGGTTTTCGAGTCCCACCATCCTCATAATCCAAGAAGGGAGATCCTGATGGATAATAAAGAATGTGCTTAGGAATCAGTGAGAGAGGATAAGCGGGGTGATGTGTCTAGTAATACCCACCTAGGAGACATAAGGAGCACTAATGTTATATGTGATATCAAGTAGTGACTGTTGGATTTCGGTGGGTCAACGAAAATATATATGTGTTTGTGTAAGCACGTAGAGTGAAATCCCTAGTTGTGGGGATATGATGATGAGTTGAGAAGCCTAAGTGGAGTTTGTTGAAAAAACAAATTTACCCCATTCCTCTAACTGTATTTGAGGGGTTGGGTATGTTACATCCATTGTCCTGGAACATAAATCCTATAAGCCTTTGATGTCTCACTGTATCCAACAAATTTTACCTTCTTCCCAGAAGACTAGAGCTTCGTCCTCTTCTCCTTAGGTACATGGATGTATACTGGAGAGCCAAAGATCGTAAAATACCTAACCTTTGGTTTGTCACCTGTGAAATCCTCTTCAAGAGTCTTATTCCATAATATATGGTGAGCACTTATGTTTTGAACATAAATTTTGTTTTGGATACCTCTCCTCATAAGAACTTGGGTAAATATTGATCATGAATCATTTCCATAGTAGCCCCCATAATGGGCCTATTCTTCCTTTTTGAAATCCCATTATGTTGAGGGTTGTAAGGAACTATCAACTCCCTCTCAATTCATGATTCCTTGCAAAAGGAAATTAGGTCCTTGGAAGTATACTCTCCTCCATTATCTAACCTCAAAACCTTGACCTTCTTTCTTGTCATTTCTTTACTTGAGCCTTGAGCTCTTGAAACCTGTTGAAGACCTCATCCTTGATCTTCATGAAGTATATCCATGTTTTCCAGGATAAATCATCGAAAATGTCAAATAGTACAAGAAACCACCCAACGATGATATTTTCATCGGCCTGCATACATCTGAATGTGTCAGGACCATTATTCCCCTGGACCTATTATCATTTCTCATAAGAGATCCCTTGAAATTCTTACCAAGTGAACAACCCTTTATATCTCCTTCGTGCTCTACCTTGAGATTTGGGATATATGTAACCATCTTCCTTAATGCTAGAAAAGATTTGTAGTGTATGTGACCAGATATTCGAGGCCATAACTCACACATATTGGTGTAACCATGTACCAAATCGTGTTCTAATCATCCCAGGAGTCTATAAAATCCTACCTTTCAAACACCAATCACCTTTGCAAAATCTATGCTTGAGCCTTTATTCCATATAAGGACTTGTCCATCAAAAAATGAAACTCTATACCCTTTGTCTTCTAAGGATGAAGTAGAGATCAGGTTATTTCTCAAACCTGGTAAATGCAACACACCATTTATGATCTGAAAATGGGGCTCTTAGGCTTCTTTCCTAACTTACAAGAACCTCTCCCACTTCTAAAGTTCTAAATATTCCCAAGTCTTATTGATTAACCAATGTGGAATTAAAAAGTGCTTGATATTAAGATGTATGCTGGTATTTGTTTTTAAATTGTTCAACCGTTGTAAATTAATGTGCTGAAACTGATATATAAATACATACAATAGTAAATAATGCAGTAGTAAGACAAGCACATAAGCTAGCTATTTAATTTGGAGTTCACCCAAAACTCTTGGGCTACATCTCCTTGAGCTCTAATCATCTTGACTAGGCTCTCTAGGATTATGGTAGGTGCTTTTACAAGCTCTTGGCTCAACTCCACTATTTTACATAGGAACAATGGGCTCAGAACACCATCTCTCCCTAGCTCTTGAAGCTCTCGGCTCTCACTCTGGCTCTTGGCTCTAGCTTCTTTGGCTCTCTATCAATATACAGCTCTCTGGCTTTTCACTTGAACTCCAAGTGACTCCCTTGGCTGCTCTGCACTTCTGCTTTTTCTTTCTGCGCTACTTGTTTTCTTTCCCTCTGCTCAATTGAGCTCTCTCTCTACTCCCAATTGCCCTAGCTTCCTGCTTTGGCTTAGCTTTTTCACACTCCTGTCTCAGCGCTGCTTATTATTTTCTTTTTTTATCACTCTGTGGCTTTTATCCAATTGGTGTTGTTCGTTCGTTTAATCTCTCGGGCTCTCTGCCTTCCAGCCACGGTCCACTCAAATCCCCTCTCTGAGTGTTAATAATAATTTATAATGCCTTTATGGGAGGTGGCCACCTGTTCTACAACGGAAGAGTGCATTGGCACTTGAAATCCCCCAGAAATAGTTGCTCCCTGATTACATAGAGAAACGTTGTAAAACATGGGAAAAATCATCAAATATTTGTTTATCGGACTTCAAAAGTCCTTAATTCCGCTTTATAATACTATCGGGTCCACCTGAAATTGCTTATCACAAGTCGCAATTCCCATTTCGTGGCTTCCCTTTGTATTTAGAAAAATACGTTAAAAACATTGAAAATATCGCAAAAATGGCTTTATGCAGATTTGAAACATTATATGTTTTCATTCACAAACCCTTTTGGGTCTATTTTCATCACAAGTCACAATAATGTGTGGACCCAGGGTAATCTATATGGTGTGGCCTATGCCGATGCGATCCACCGACGCCAATATCGGGGATCACAGTATTGCTTGGCCCAGGGTCCCGCCTCTGCCTCGTGACATTGTTGATTGTGATTTTCCAATTTCGGTGATCATGGTATCGCTCAATGCAGGGTCCTGCCTCAAGCCCCATGCCACCGTTGATGTTGATCCACTGATTTCAGCGATTGCACCATCGCATCGGCCTGGGACCTTTGACTTGGGTATACACCGCCTGCCTCCAATCCGACCCGCCGATCCAATCATTGGAGGTCGCTAATCAAAGGTACCTTCTACCTGAACTTAAGTCCTCCTCTTGGCCTCATGCAATGTGATTTTGCCTTCTAGGGGTTTTTTTCCATTTTTAGGCGATTTTGCCTCTTTTTTCAAAGAAATTGGGCATCTTTTGCATGCGATAACTTTTGCATCCTAAGTCTATTTTAGCCCATTCAAGTTGCAGTAGATTCAGAAGGAAAATATCTCTATAATGGGGCTATTTTTGGGAACTCCCTTGGACTTTCATTTTTCCTCTGTGAGGAACACCTTGACTTAGGAATCTATCCAAAAAATCCATTTTGGATCACACCTTCCCACTAAAAGAACTTTTGGTCTCCAAAAGGCTGATATACTAATCTGAACAATACCTGAGCATAACAACACCCTCTTCTTTCAGCCTCCATAGACTTGCCTTGCATAGTGCCTCTGAACCAAAGTTTCTGACCACTTCCCTTCTAGAAGGGCTGGTCTTCCTGGGAAGATTTGCCTTCTTATTTTCCTTTCTATAGAACTCCTGCTTAGATGGTCACAAAAGGTAGTTTGAACTTCTCTACCTTGAGCATTGATCCAAGGTGGCTCAAACAAATGTGAAGTACACATGCTCCATAAAAATTTCATTTGTACTTGTTTGAAAAGCTGCCAACAACAATTATTAAGAACAACTGGATGGACTAAACTCCTGCTTCAACAAAACAAACATATTTCACATCTTGTGAACATCTCCCTGTCTTACATCTGCATACAAATGATGGACTAGACAATAAAACCACAAAACATGCCTTTAAAATAAATGACCCTTCAAGTCAAGCATGTAGGAAAAGACCATTAGGACTCTTTTCAAAAGATGAAACATTTCATCACTATTATCCATCTTGGAGACCAAGTCAACTTTTCCCAAGTCAACATTACATGTATGTTTCAAGCAATCAGCCCTTCAAGTTAATTACACATACATGTTCAAATACAAGGAAAACATCAACATCCTTGTGTTCATGCACTTCATGCTTATGCATGCATTTCATCCTTCAACTTTCACTTAAACACAATGTACTTTTGAAGCTGAAATGAAATATAATGTTGCAACAACAAAGTGAGTCTCCCACTCAATCTTTTCCATTCACCATCTTGGTAGAAACCTGCAACTTGCATCTCATCAACAAGAAATGCAAACAAATGCATCAATAGACATGAAATCCTTAATTGGAAAAGAACTCTAACCATTTCTTACCAATCCATTACAAAGGACTTGCCTTTGTCTGCACATCAGCATCAACATGTGAATCATTTTGAAGCACGTCATTCATGGAAACTTCATTCCCATTTCTGACAACTTCTCTTTTGACTTTCTTCAACTTTGGTGGAAGCATTGTTGGATTCAGTGTCCAACATTTTGCAGCAAGATGTCCTTGCTTATGGCAATAAGTGCAAAACATGTGCATCCTCTTGACAAAATGATTTGCCTTGTCCAATGGACCTTTGGCTCTTTGCTTCTTTTCCTTCAAAAGTTTCTTGTATGTGGCCATTCTCTTCCAACATCTAGAAACATGATGGTTATCCAAACCACAAAAGGAACATGCAATTCCTTTTCCCATGCTTATGTGGAAATTTACCATGCTTTGCAAAATCAAAAGGAATATGATTAGAACCAGATTTATACCTGCCTCTTTCACCTTTATTGCCTTTATGAGGAGGTGAAGCAAATGAATAAGTTGCTTCCTTTGGAACACCATCAATCTCTTCAAGGTTGTTAGAGTTTCCACAACTCTCTAGTTCAAGTGTGTGCTTCTAAACACCTACATCCCGCAAATGATGTTTCAAGCCATTGCATTCCTCTTGAATATAACCTTCACATTCTGCAATTCAACCCCTTCTTGGAGCTGTTTCAATGGCCTTAATGGCATCTTTGGAACTCTCTCCATAATACTTTCCATAGCCAAGACCCAAATACTTAGGCCTTTCTTCAACCATTATTGGTTCAACAATACATTGTGCATGCTTTCCCAAGCCCTTTCCTTCATAGCACATTTTGGACATTAGCTTGGAACCTATGCCTCGAGTATGTTTTTCAAAAGAAGTAATATAAGCATTCTTAGAAGAATTTGAAGACAAACTGGAATGGTTTACCTCTTCTTCAAGCTGATACTTGACAAAGGCTTCTTGAGTAGAGAAGAGCTGTAACTCCAACTCATGCATCCTCTTCAGGTTCATATTTGCAATATGAAGTTGCCTCTCCATTTCCTGCAGTCTGTCATGTTAGATTCAGTCTTTGAATCCTTCCTCCAGTGATCAAACATGCTCTTACACAAGTGATTTTAAGGTGTCAAGGTAGAATTTTATCATTTCAGTGAGTCTTCAAGTAAAATTTGGTCACTAGGCATTAGGTCTGGGGTTTGATTTTACCCTTGTTAAAATTGTCCAAATGATGTTCCACGTCACCATTCAGCTGAGTATACCATCATTCAGAGGGTTTTCATCATCATGTCAAGTTCCATTGGGTCATTTCACACCTTGTTCATGTTTCAGTTGCGCCTATGGCAAGGTTCATTTCCCTCTCCTAGGGTTTTGAAGCTAATTTCTCTTGGATGGTCAAATCATCGGAAAACTTGTATCCTGATGTTCATACACCTTCCCTTATCCATAAAATACCTTATCATATACTTCCCATCACTGAGATCCCCCAAATTCCTCATTTTCATACAAACCCTAGTTTCGTGCTCCAACCTAGCAATTTTCTATGGTTTGGCCTGTGTTTTGCCTTTTTGGACCCCTTCCCCTCACTCAATTTCTGAGATTCCACTTTCCCCTACTTCCTAACATCCCTCCATAATTCCCAAAATTTCCTCAAGAATTTAGAATCTCCCTATCCCCTTCATTTCGCTTCATTTCGGCAAATCCCTTGTCCCACACATCGGGATATGTTTCACTCAAATGAGGTTTCTGAGCAATTGAAGATGAATTTGGGACAACTGAGAGAGTTTTTTTTTGAAAACAGACTAGGGAAGAAAAACATCCTTCATGTTTTACACAGGTGTCATGGTTTTGAATAAATGTCAAAAATACAATTGTCTCGGGAGAATTGATGCACCTCTGGAGCGACCTTGGGAAAATCAAGTTTTCTCCTAGCTCAGTTGGCAAAATGACTTACTTGATGATCCAAACGATAAATATACACAAAGATATTTCCAATGAGCTATCATGAGCTCACTTTGGAGTTTAGGAAGGCATTCACAAGTTGACTGTAACAGCACTCTGCCTCCAGGCAGCCTCATTTGGCACAGTTCAACCCGTTTTGGGAGATTTGATTTTTGACAGACCAAATGAACTCCAAATTGCAAAATTCTAGTTGGGTTGGAAAGTAGACACATAGATATTTCCAATTATCTATCATGAGCTCAATTTGAGGTTGAGAAAGACATTCAAAAGTTGCCCGCAACAGAACTCTGCCTTGAGGCAGCCTCATCTGGCACAGTTTGACCAGTCTTGGGAGATTTGATTTTTGACTAGGAAAATAAACTCCCAATCAAAAAATTCGAGTGGGGTTGCAAAGTATACATGACAGGATTTCCAACAAGCTATCCTGAGCTCAATTTTGACATTGAGAATGCCTCCAAAAGTCACCTGGAAAAGAGTGCGACACACAGGAGGAGGAGCGCAACGGTTTTATAAATATCTTCACTCCATATGGTCAGTTATACAAGTGGCAAAGGAAGGCAAAGGGTTACCCAAGCCATTTTTCATTTTTTTGGTGCTACACCTGTAGCTGATGGTTGGCTCTCCACCTTCATTTTGTGACCCTTGGTCGTTCTCTCTCTTCATAACACATTCTATATATTGTATGCAAACCATTTGCAAAGCAAGTTGGTTGGGTTGGCTTGTAACTTCTGGGAGACTGTGGGAAAGAAACTTTGTTTCTACATTGTATATTTCTATAGAGAATTAATGAAAGGCAACAACTCTGATTCATGAGATTTATGTGGTTGTGAGTGTAGCAAATTTGCCTCTTATGTTTCATATGTATCTTGTTATGTTTCATAGTTCATTTCATATTCATTTCTGGTGAAATTTTTCGAGTGAGATCAGTTAGAATTCAATTCTATTGCTCTACCTGTGGGAAAATTTCATGTGCAATGTTTCATTCTTCTGTTGAAAAGGATTCATGTTGTCCATGCCCTTTTCACCTTCTTAAACAATCTTTCCATTTCTTTGTTATGTTCCATAGTTTCATTTCGTATTCATTTCTGGTGAGATTTTTCGAGTGAGATAAGGTAGAATTCAATTTTATTGCTCTACCTGTGGAAAAATTTCATGTACAGTGTTCATTCTTCTGTTGAAAAGGATTCATGTTGCCTATGCCCTTTTCACCTTCTTAATAGATCTTTCCATTCCGCCATATTTTAAAACTAAATTGCTACGCTTTCAGCGTACCTTGCCTCAAGAAATAATCTGTGCCTTCATGTTAAGTTCTCTGTTCATTGAAGTCCAGTGGTCCCATAACATCCCAAAAATGCACTCATTCACGAAATCACTCATTATTTTCATTTCCACTTACTAGCCTAAGATAAATAGTTCATTTGAAAGTCATCTCAGTCCTTTTTCGTTCATCTATTTACTGAGTGTGACTCGGAGAGAGCCCTCTCCTGTTCTGGTAGGGCTAGCTACTAGACTAAGCGTGGTTTGTGGTTACCCTGAATTTTGCCTTCCTTCAGCCTGAGGCGGATTTAGGTGCTAACATTTCAAAAAGAAACTGCTTCTCTTCCTTCATGGAATTCAACTACTCTCTAACTATGCTGCTCTTTCTTCCATCCTTGTACATTTCTCTCACCTTGTCCATCATGATAAACAAGTCTTGCTTCAAGTCTCCATCAAAGAGTAATTTGAGGATACACTTGAGGAAGTTGTCATTATGCCAATGAACAAAGAACTTCAAACAAGATTAATAAAGAGCTTATTTCAGCAACATTTTGCAACAAACCTCCTGTGCTTTAAGGACTACCTTGAGGTCCTTGGGATAGAAGAATGCCTTCAACCCTTCTTCCTATTTGTCCTTCCTGGAGTGAGCTAGCAACAAATTTCCCTTTACCTCTGCAAACTCAGAAAATAGTCAGTCTGCAAAACAAGCACACAATCAGCCTCTTGTTTTTCAAACACCTTTCAGACAAGCAATCTTTACTTTGTCAATCAAGCATTTTGATATAACCTTATTTGAAGGTGGGTTTAATCAAACTTAGGCTCTGATACCACCTGATCTGAAAATGGGGCTCTTATGCTTCTTTTTTAACTTACAAGAACCTCTCCCACTTCCAAAGCTTTAAATATTCCCAAGTCTTATTGATTAACCAATGTCGAATTAAAAGTTCTTGATATTAAGGTGTATGCTAGTATTTGTTTTTAAATTGTTCAGGTGCTATAAATTAATGTACTGAAACTGATATATAAATACATACAATAGTAAATAATGTAGCAGTCAAACAAGCACATATGACAACAATTTAATTTGGAGTTCACCCAAAGCTCTTGGGCTACGTCTCCTTGAGCTCTAGTCAACTTGACTAGGCTCTCTAGGATTATGGTAGGTCCTTTTACAAGCTCTTGGCTCAACTCCACTGTTCTACATAGGAACAATGGGCTCATAACACCATCTCTCCCTAGCTCTTGAAGCTCTCAGCTTTCTGCCTCTCGACTCTCACTCTGGCTCTTTGCTCTGGCTTCTTTGGCTCTCTATCAGTTTACAGCTCTCTGGCTTTTCATTTGAACTCCAAGTGACTCCCTTAGCTACTCTACGCTTCTGCTTTTGCTTTTTGTGCTGCTTGTTTTCATTCCCTCTGCTCAATTGAGCTCTCTTTGCTCTAAATTTCCCTAGATTCCTGCTTTGGCTTATCTTTTCCATGCTCATGTCTCAGCACTGCTTATTATTTTCTTTTTCTGTCATTCTGTGGCTTTTAGCCAATCGGCATTGTCCATTTGTTTTAGCTCTCGGGCTCTCTGTCTTCCGACCACGATCCACTCAAATACCCTCTCTGAGTGTTAAATAATCATTTCTAACACCTTTAGGGGAGGTGGCCACCTTTTCTACAACAGAAGAGTGCATCGGTGCTTGAAATCCCCCAAAAATAGTCGTTCCTTGTTTACACAGAAAAATGCTGTAAAACACAGTAAAAATCACCAACTCTCTATTTATTGGACTTCAAAATTCCTTAATTCCACTTTATAATACTATATGGTCTGCCTGAAATCACTTATTGTAAGTCGCAATTCCCATTCTGTGGCTTCCCTTTGTATTTAGAAAATACATTAAAAACATTAAAAATATTGCAAAAATGGCTTTATGCAGATTTGAAACATTATATGTTTTCATTCGCAAACCCTTTTGGGTTTGTTTTCATCGCAAGTCACAATAATGTGTGAGCCATATGGCATGACGTATGCCGTTGCCATCCATCGACGCCGATATTGGCAATCGCGGTATCTCTTGGCCTGATGTCGCGCCCTTTCCTCGTGGCATCGCCGATTGCGATCCACTGATTTTGGCAATCATGGTGTCGCTCAACGCGGGGTCCTGCCTCAAGCCCCATGCCACTGCCGATGTCGATCTGCCAATTTTGGCAATTGCACCATTTCATCGGCCCGGGAACTTTGCCTTGGATATACACCGCCTACCTCTAATCCCACCTACTAATCCAATCATCGCAGGTTGCTGATCGGGGGTGCCTTCCGCCCGACCTTAAGTCCTCCTCTTAGCCTCATGCGATGCAGTTTTCCCTTATAGGGGGTTTTTGCCATTTTTAGGGGTTTTTGCCTCTTTTTTCAAAGAAACTGGGCATCTTTTGCATGTGCTAACCTCTGCATCCTAAGTCCATTTTAGCCCATTCAAGTTGTAGTAGATTCAGAAGGAAAAGATCTCTGCAATGGGGCTATTTCCAGGAACTTCCTTGGACTTTCATTTTTCCTTTGTGAGGAACACCTTGACTTAGAAATCTATCCAAAATCCATTTTGGATCAGTTTACATGAATATTTTCTCTTGGATCCAACTAGAAAGATGTTGATCCAACACCTTTGACTACATACTTGGTATTGTCACTAAGTTCCATTTTCTGTGTTGACTTCCTCTCCACCAATTCTGTGAGACTATGACTATCACCTGTCATATGTGTAGAGGCACCTGTTAGAAATTAATTAACAAAGCAATGGAACACATAAAATATTGCAAAATCACAAACACAAAAAGTCATAAACCAAGAGAGACATAAATATATGTGGTTCAACCAATTTGGGCTACATCCACAGAGAAATAACTTGTCCTTCCTTTATATTATCCATCAAAATGAAGAGATACAAGCTTAAAAAAATTCATTGTAACTTCTTCTTCGCTCTCACACAATATCCCATCTTCTTCTCTCACAAAAAAATAATACATATTTGCAATACAATTCTCTCATATAAACCAAGTGTTTCCTTTCTAGGGAAAAAAACCCTAAATTAACATAACTTCTATCATCATATCTTTCGCCTAATGAATGAACCAGATTAACTAAAAAATTACAATATTTTAGGTGATTTTCCATCTATTTTTTTCTTTTGGGGCACTAGCCATGGACCCTCACCAAGGGGAGGCTCATAAAATCACCATCACCCCCCTTGGACCCTTCTGACGACGATCCTGTGGGCGGTGTTGATGCCTTGATAGGAACTGGGATCCAACGTGGCTTAAACAAGACCTCTGGATGAAGAAGATAATTAGGCTCTATACCCAATAGAACCATTATCCACTAAACAAATTTAATTGTGATATGAAATAGTGCCTGTAAGGGAAGAAAAGAAGAAGTAATCCATATAATTTGTACTTTCATCCCTGCATATCTTCTAATGTGGATGATTATCATCATCAATGTCTATTTATAAAGCATGTTGCTTTACCTTTCTCTTCCTATCATTCTTCCCTTTAGAACACTTATTTTTAGAGTGCAAACTTGTGACAACTGAAACACTGAATCTTTGACATATCCCTCTTCTTCTTATTCTAAATAGGAGAAGGTCTTCTACTTGTATTCCTTTTATGATATTTTCCAAAATTTATTCTTCCTTTACCATTCCTCATATGTGTTGCAAATTCTTGGAACTCACCATCTTGAGGTCTCTTAATATTCCCCTTTGATACTATCATAGACTCCTCTTGGGTACAGGAAGCCCATAGCTGATCAAGCTTTGGAATTTTCATTCTACCACAAATGCTTGATAAAAATGTATCCCATGAATTTGAAAACCCATTAAGGATCATAGTCACAAGTTATGATTCGTCAATATTTTCTCCAATGGCCTTAACATTATCTCTCAACCAAGAAATCCTCATGAAGTAGGAAGCCACAATATCTGATCTAGACATATGAATATCACTGATCTGAAATGATCATAAAATAAAAACTAATGTAGAATTGATTAACCATTAATGAGTTGAATGTTAACCGAAAGCATAAAAATCAAGGTAAACTACTTGAATAGAACACTTTATGACAGCTGATAAACCATAAGTAAGATTCAAAACAGAAGTGAAAACAAAAAATACACAGATATACCAGACAACAAGATTGATTACGGAGTTTGTCTCTGATGGACTACGTCTTTGGGTCTGCTTTCAAGATGGGCGACCGTTTTATTAGGAATGAGAAGAAGGCATTGATTACATAGGGAAAAGACCAGAATAAATGTGCACATAGGCAATTCTAACCTCTGTCATCATATAGCCCTTTGAACCATCTTTCCAATGCCACTTATGGTTTCCAATTCTGACTCCTAATACTCCTGAAAGACTGAAAACAAAACAGCCTATGTCCTCCAGAACTTGCATACAAAAACTCAAAACCACCAATCTCCTCTTCAATGAGCAAAAGCTCCTATTTAAACCCACCAGGTGCATTGGAACTGCCTTCACCAAGTTTAGGAATGCATCAATTTCCCTTAGGATTAATTTTAGGGTTCATATGGTTCGGTCTAGTAGCATAGGGACACCTTAGGGTTTAGTCACAAGGTCATTGAATTAATTTAAAACAAATACACAATATAAAACCCAAAATAACTTTGGATTAGCCCGAAAGCCGCTAGCTGGCAGCTAAATGGGTGGAGGGGAGACCATTACATGTGAGTGCCTATAACACAACCATTTATTAGCAGTTACCTCAGCGGCTTGTTCTTCAGCTGTTCCGGTGACCCTTAGCGGAAAGGTGTCACATGTGATTACTCCTAGTGGTAATATAACCTCCGACCATAAACATTGTAGAGTCAATCCCAACAGTTAGCATACCTCTACTCACATGTCTTCTTCGCTGTGGTGTCCATAGCCATGTGGTTAAGGCTTGTGATTAGGCACTGATATGTTGATTTATATGTTATTTGTAATGTTTTATGTTTTGCAAAGGCTCGGGGGGTAATGAACTTAGTTTTTTTAATGGTTTTCAATGTATGATGCATAGATTTAGGACTAGGGTTTCGTGTATTTTTGCATAGGATTTGTACATAGGATTAATACATGGTTTAGTGCATTAACACATAGGTTTGGTTAGGATTTAGGTATAGATCTAGGATTGTGGTTTGCAGAACTTAGGCATAGGTCTAAGATTTAATACATATATTAGGGTTTTTATGTAGTTTTTAAAAACCCATATGTAAAATATTGTCACAATGCGACGTTCGTGACATTCGTCACATGATGACAATAAACCCATGCCTATCATCGAAAAACAATGATATCAATCCTCTACCATGACGACACCCATGTCGACACATCAATATTGCAAAGTTGAATGACAAAACACATGTCGTCGACCAATCCTAGCGGAACTGTCAATGAACATAAGTCGACAGCCAGGTACAACACCACACCAATTGATCGCCATGAAAAACTATGAACATTAACTAAACAACCTGATCCAATCCAAACTGTTAATCTGTTGAAGCTGAACTGAAATGACGATGACACTGAAAACTAATGACGACACTTTGAACACCTGTGCAATTGAATCAACGGGTCCTCCTGGATCATTCGTCTCCACTTGAAATCTTTTGGACCATAAAAGTTTGAATAAAAAATTAGTCAATGAGGGTAGAACTCCCTCTCTTTCCACCTTCACCTGACAATGTACCAATACATTCAATCAATCACCTGCATGTGATGACCCTGACGATGCTGACCATGATACCTTTCAATACAGTGATCTGTTTCTTTCATCCGCAGTATGAACAACTTGCGACGATGGGAAAACAACATGTTATCAACATGGAAATTGTATTCTTTCCACGAAGAATCATGATTTAGTGATTCAAAAACATCTTTGAAAATAGTATTTGTAGAACTTTGTTCAATACATATGATGGGCATTAACAATATACTTTTTGGAATAACTGAAATATTCAAAGACTCCTTTGATTTTGACTTTATATTAATTACCTAACTTGATTTACTTTCCTGTTGATTGATTACTAAGTGAACTTGCTGCATAGAACTCATCCAGCTATGATGTAAAGGCTGCTGCAACTTAGTTTGTCTTTGAAAGTGTATAAGTAATTGTTGATTTACTTGAATCACTATTCCTTCGTCTATTAACTGATATCTCCATTGGATAAAACTTTCACTTAATGCATTAGTTTTCAAATCATGATAAGGAAACTTTAGATCTTCTTTCGAAAATTCTTTGTCATGAAAACTTATAAACTTCCTCTTCACTTGAAAAGAGGCTTCATTACTTTTTAAAGCATGAAATGATGATGCAATACCAAATAAATGTAACACTGACTTTCCCCAATACTGACCTGCACCCCTAAAACTAAAAATAAACATACCATGTTAAACAAGTCTCTGATTAGACTCACATGTACCATTCCTTGCAATACACTGTTGATGATGATAGCTTCTAGAATTCAGTTGACTGAATGAGTTAAGAACCTTTATGTCTTTAAGAAGATGTTCATCAAACATTAAATGTATCTCATGTTGCTTATCTTGTTTATGAATAAGATTTCTTGGAAAAGAATTAACCACCTTGACCAATTGATCTATAAACTGAATCTCACATTCTGAACAATCATCCTTATGTTGTTCCTTAATAGACATGAGTACATATTTACTTGAACTTATTAATTTCTTAACTTGATTTGTAACAATTAAATCCAAGTTTGATTTGACTTTATGTGCCCTAACAATAAATTCAACCCTTTCTTTCTTTAGATGATATTTATGTTCTCTTCTGTAAAACACTGCATCTCTATCAAAAAGATAAGGACTTCCTACGACAACTGCACATATGTCTACTGGGACGACATCTAAATCCACTTAATCAGTGTACTTAGATGTAATTGCAAATTTTAATCGACACTGCTTTGTGACATGTATCTGAGTTGATTTATTAATCCAACCTAATTGGTATGGTCTTGGATGATTTTGTGTCTCCAATTCCAATTGATTAATTATATGTTCAGATATTAAATTTGCTTGCGATCCATTGTCAAACATTGTGTCAATCTTTGTATGCTTAGAAGTTATCCTTATGCGGAAGAGTTCAACTCTTTTATCCTCATGTGAAGGATTTATGTTTGAAGAAGATACATTAGTTTTCGAACTTGAACTAGTATCAAAAGTTTTACCTATCATAACCATGGCAATTATCCTGCTTTCATCACCTGAATCTGAACTTAGATCCTACTGGACTGCTACAATGGCCTTCTTTTCATCCTTCGCCTTAAGGAACTTTTTGGGCTTAAGTTTTGGATGAAGTTTCTAGAACTTCGATTCATCATGATCGATTCTCTGGCAATGAGAACAAGTAGGTCTTTCCTTCTAAACGATCACTAATTTCTTTCTCTTCGAAATGTTCTTCCCCTTACTGTCACTGGAATCTTTGGTTTCCAACTCTTTGGATGACTGAGATGAAAAATTGAATGGTCTGCCACCTAATTCAATATGTATGGCCTGAACACACACCTCATCAAAATCATCAGGATTAAACATCAATAAAGTATGCCGCAAAATATGAATGTAAAATGCCAATGTATTTTAACAAAGTTTCATGTGTATCCAATGAAATACCAAGTGACAATGCTTTCTTTCTGAACTCCTAAGTAAACTCCTGAACACTCTTATCCTTTACCTTGCCTCAAATGTTGCCAATAAATAACAACTTGTTGCATGTATCCTAAAGGATAGAACTATTTCCTAAGAGCTTTTAAAAACTTCGACCATGAAGAGATGACTTTTCCTTTACCCTTTACATCTATCTGAGTTTTAATTTCCCACCAAATTAAATTTGTTCCTCCCATTCTAAGTGTAGATAACTAAATTTTAGTTTTATCTCTAGAAATGTTCTGAATACGACAATACACTTCTAACTGCTTCATCCAGTTATCTAACTTTTCAGGATTGATTTCGCCATCATAAACAGGTAACTCAAATTTAACATCAAGTTTCAAAAGAGATGATTTCTTAGGTTTCTTTTTCATTTCCGATTCTGCACTGGAAGAAGAAGAAGAAGAAGAGGATGATGGAGATGATGGAGGTGAAGGTGGCTTATCATTCTTCCCTTTACCTTTGTCCTTCTTCGATTCCTTTGAAGAAGAAGCATCTCTCGCCTTCTTGTCTTCATACAATTCTCCCAACATCTATTGCATGGTTAAAAATGCCTGCTGAAACTGTTCCTCACTCATCTTAGTTTCAGTGTTTTCACCTACATAAGGTCCTGCCATGGTCGATTTCTGAACGACTCGTCGCTTTCCAATCTCTGGATCGATATGTTCAAGGATTCCTTCTCCTCATTGCGACTTTGACTTGGTTAACATTCAATGGAACATTCTGCACATGCAACCTGCTCTGATACCAAATTATATGATTTAAAATGATCATAAACTAAAAATTGTAGAATTGATTAGCCATTAATGAGTTGAATGTTAACTAAAAGCACAGAAATTGAGGTAGGCTACTTGAATAGAACACTTTACAACAACTGATAAACCATAAGTAAGATGCAAAACATAAGTGAAAACAACAAATGCACAGATATACCAGACAACAAGATTGATTACGGAGTTCATCCCTGATGGACTATGTCTCCGAATCCGCTTTCAAGATGGGCGATTGTTTTATTAGGAATGAGAAGAAGGTGTTAATTACACAGAGAAAAGACTATACTGAATGTGCACACAGGCAATTCTGACCTTTGTCATCAGATATCCCTCTGAACTACCTTTCCAATGCCGACTTATGGTTTCCAATTCCGACTCCTGATGCTCCCGAAACATAGAAAAGAAAACAACCTATGTCCTCCAAAACCTGCATACAAAAAGCCAAAACCACCAATCTCCTCTTTAATGAGAAAAACCTCCTATCTAAACCCACCAGGTGCATTGGAACTGCCTTCACCAAGTTTAGGAATGCATAAGTTGCCCTTATGGTTAATTTTAAGGTTCATATGGTTCGGTCTAGTAGCATATGGATGCCTTAGGGTTTTGTCACAAGGTCATTGAATTAATTTAAAACAAATTAACAATATAAAACCCAAAATAACTTTGGATTAGCCCAAAAGCCGCTATCTAGCAGCTAACCGGGTGTAGGGGAGACCATTATAGGTGAGCACCTGAAATAAAACCGTTGATTAGCAGTTACCTCAACGGCTTTTTCTCCAGTGGTTTCGATGACCGTTACCGTAAACGTGTCACATGCGATTACTCCTGGTGGTGATATAACCTTCGACCATAAATACTGTAGAGTCAACCTCAATGGTTAGCATACCTCGGCTCACATGTCTTCTCCGCCACGGTGTCCATACCTACGTGGTTAAGGCCCGCGGTTAGGTATTTATATGTTGATTTATATGTTATTTGTGATGTTTTATGTTTTGCAAAGGCCCGAGGGGTAATAAACTTAGTTTTTTTAATGGTTTTCAATGTATGATGCATAGATTAGGACTAGGGTTTCATGTATTTTGCATAGGATTTGTACATAGGATTAATACATGGTTTAGTGCATTAACACATAGCTTTGGTTAGGATTTAGGCATAGGTCTAGGATTATGGTTTGTAAAACTTAGGCATAGGTCTAGGATTTAATACATAGATTACGGTTTTTATATAGTTTGTAAAAACCCATCTGTAAAATATTGTTAGAATGTGACGATCGCGAAATTCGCCACATGATGACAATAAACCCATACCTATCATCGACAAACAACGATATTGATCTTCTTCCATGATGACACCCATGTGGACACATCAATCCTGCAAAATCAAACGACAAAATAAATGTCGTCGACCAATCTTGGTGGAACTATCGATGAACATAAGTCAACAGCCAGGTACAACACCACATCAACTGAACGCCATGAAAAACTATGAACATTACCTAAACAACCCAATCCAATCCAACACTGTCGATTTGTCGAAGCTGAACTGATGCGACGACAACACTGAACACTAATGACAACACTTTTAACACCTATGCAATTGAATCAATGGATCCTCTTGGATCAATCATGAATTTGATTCCTCAAGGTCACCTTTTGACCAATGTTATTGACTATATATAAGCATACTAGGGAATCATATATTTCTTTGAAGCCTTTAGCTCAACAACAAATGAAATCAAATGGTCTTTAATGGATTCAACAAGAATGCTATTGGTCTTAATTTCCATATTCTTGTGCTTGGCCTTTCCCTCATCATCTTGAGGTTTAGTAACATTTCCTTCCACATATTCCATGACATAATTATCTTCAAGAATGAGATCCATTTTGGTCGTCCAAGCCCTGAAATTTGTTGCAACTTCCAACCTATCCTCGGGCTTAATAGAGGGATCTATATGGTCAAGGATCTGGTCACAAATAATATTGCAAAATAGGTGTCTTCAAGGGGTAATCTCAATTTCCTTTTTTTACTAAAGCTTTGATACCATGTTGATATTCTAGTGCTAATTAGACAAGCACATTTTTTGCAACTGATAATTATTTCCAATGATATATGATATTACTTTAACACACTGCAACACATCATTAAGTAATTACATTAAGAAAGTTCAATCGGTCAAACATTGCCTGTCTCATAAATTCAATTCCTTCCCCTTCCTCAGATTGCTTCCCATCTGTGAGAGAGAGAAAGAAATGTGAGTGATGAGTGAGTGAGTAAATGAGAAGTTCAAGTGTCTTTTAATAGTCACATTTAGAGTGACCAAGAGGCACGCCTCTTTGCAAATTAAATTTTCTTTCTTCTAAATAGTTGAGGAATACCTCCTAGAGCTACCCAAAGATCAACATGAATTAGGTTATAATTCACCCACATGGTTTTTGACTTTGTTGAATTATTCCTCCATCATTTATGTGATTCTTTGCATAAATTTAGGTAAAAGAAAAAAGTGAATATGTAGTACTTTATTTATAGTTCGGTAATTAAACATATTTACCAAGGATTATTCCCACCTTAATTTATGCTTTATAAATTTAGGTAGGAGTAAAAGTAAGTATGTTGTACATAAATATTGTAACAATCCAAAAAATGGAACACCTCATAGGGTGCACCAAAAATACTCAGTTTACATAAAACATTTTCTAGGTTTCTTCTTGTAAACCACAAAAAGTATATTATTTGCAAAGAGACCATTATAAAATTTGTTTTTAATGGAAATTTTCATGATGATTTCCATGTTATAGAAAGGAAAAAGAAAATTTTAATTTTAAGACCATTAATATTTGGAGTTGTTGTAAGATAGTTCCTGGATGTGGGGGAACCAATGCCTAAGACATTTTGAGATTCGATAAAAAGATTAAAATTATTGGCTAGAAGTATAGGCCATCAAAGCTTGTAATCAAAAGTTCTAGTTTTGAACCCCTAGCCTTCCAAAGCATAATGAGCAGAGAGGTTGAGATTGGATAAAAGGATTAAAATTGGATAAAAAAATTAAAATTAGTGGCTAGAAGTACAAGTCGTGAAGGCTTGTAATCAAAAGTTCTAGTTTCGAAACCGTAGCCTTCCAAAGCATAATGGTCAGAAAGGCTATGAGAGAGGCAATTAAGAATATGTGCTTTAACTCTGTAGAAATAATAATGTAAGAATGAGAAAATATAATGAAATCTCTGGATATGGAGCACTTCATTAAGGACTTCAAAATTAATTTTAATGAGTACAATTAAATAAATTCATCAAGAACTAAACCAAAGCACCAACTACATCTTACACTATTTAAGAGAAGAAAATACATAAATTTGAATGTTGAAACTCAAGAGAAAAACAATCACTACAACTTCCCAATACTAAAATCAAAATACAATATATTATTAAGACTTCAAAAAGTTTTAGATTACCATACTCAGTCATGAAAACTAAATTCGAACCCCTATCAAAATAACTCATTTTTATTTTTTCGTTAGTCTAACTGTCCTGTAATTAGTTATAAAACTAACTCATAAAAAGTTACATAAGTGTCTATTTTCATTGAGAATAGCGCTGGTTAAATACAAGAAAGCTTATTTTAGAATTATTTTATAAATTTAATATTATATATAATATTAATTTTATATCTCTCATATGTCATCAATATAATAAATCCCTCCATTTAACATTATTCAATACATTACGATCCGAAAATATGTACGAATTTTAAACCATTTAGAATGAGATTTTGAGTGTAATAAAATATGTGCGAGTCCTATCAAACTACAGTCACATAGTACGTTTTTACTGAGGTGGAAGCGTACAGTACTAGATAATGGTTTTGGAAACCCGCTTTTCACTCCGGGGACCACCCTTGGTAGTTTCTGAAAAGGATAGGAGTGCTACCGTAATGAATATTAGCTGTTGAGTTTTTGATGAGAAATTTGAGAAAAACTGCTCCCGGCCATCATTCCATTTAACTTTCGAGCATGTAGTGCTAGCAGGATTGTTTATTTTGGATGAGGTAAACTGTGGACCGTCAATCTATCTTTTCCAACTTCATTGGACTCTGCATGCGGCCTTTCCGTTAAGAGTTGAATAGAAATGGTTTTAAGCTGCCTTCTCCAAATCTGCTTAAAATATAAAAGTGGGTATCTGACAGCTGTGGTACATAACTTAGCATATAGTTCCAGAGGCTGTTCGAACACCATCTCAAATATCACATGAACCAAGTATATCTCATGGCTTGACTGCAAAATTCAAAAAAAGGGCGTAAACAGAGCAATTTCTAAAAGAAAAAGCATAATAAATATGTGCCAAAATGTTCTCCTCATCATTTTCGAAGCACTCACTTATCAGCTAACTCGGGCTTTACAACAATTTGATGAAGTGCTAGAAAAGGCATGGCAGAAGC
>APFE031692910.1:1468-27714 GCA_000404065.3 Pinus taeda
TAATCTCATCCAGGGTTTCAGATCCTTTAACAAATTTAAGATTAAGAGCCTTTGTTTTCTCAATTTCTTTTCTAAGGCCAACAATTTCACATTCTAACTTCTCAAGAGATTTTTTTTTCTCATCAAGTTGAGATTGTAGAGAGTCAATGATCACATTATTTTCATCTAAACATCTTTTGAGTCTAGTAATTTCATCATAAAAACCATCCACATCTATAGCATCCATGTAATCATCATCTTCAAATGCCATTAAAAGCTTATAGTGGTTACCTCATTCATCTTCATCGCTATTTGATAGTTCATCACTATCTTCATGAGTGTAGTAGCTTTTCTTATTTGCATTTTGTTTCTTGTTCCATCTAACAGGTTCCTTCCCCTTGTCAATCTTATCCTTATGAGGACATTTGGTAGCATAGTGACCTACTCTTACACAAGCAAAACATTTGAAAGGGAACTTACCTCTGAATCTTCCAGTACCCCATTGAAGATTTCTGACAAAATTTGATTCTTTTTCTTCTTCTGACACGTGTCCTGACTCATAGTACTCTCCTTTGCCTAAAGCCTTGAAGGCAGCTACTCTCCTATCTGATGGACCTCCTTTCCTCATTTCATAAGCAGTTAGAATTCTGTGCAGCTGAGACATTTTAAGGTTTTGTAGATTCTCCTTTTCTTCTATAGCAGAAAATTTAGATTCAAATCTAGAGGACAAAGATCTTAGAAATTTTTCAACCACAACAGCCTCTTTTATTTCTTCACCCATGTTTTTCATACAATTAACAATCTCATCTACACGAAGAAAATAATTATCCACACTTTCATCATTATACATCTTGAGATTTTCATACTGAATCCTGAGGGTTTGAAGTTTTGCTCGTTTTACCTGATCATCTCCTTCATAGCTCAAAACAATCTTATCCCATATTTCCTTTGTGGATTTAAACTACATAACCTTCACGAATTCTGATTGAGATAGACATCCTAGAAGAGTAGTGACCACCTTTGCATTTGTTTCATATTTCTTCTTCTTAGCCGGATCTGTAGGAGTTGCTGATGGAAAAGTGTACCCTGTATCTATGATATCCCAGACTTCAGTACCAAGAGATTGAAGATAGGCAGTAACTCTTACCTTCCAATATACGAAGTTTGTCCCATCAAAAATTGGTGGCCTGATTGATGCTCCCCTCTCGTAGTTGCTCATGATGAAAGATCTTCCTTCAAGCGATCAAGCTTCTTCTGAAGGACCTGCTCTGATACCAATTGTTGGAAATAATACTGAGAGGGGGGGTGAATCAGTATTATCACATCAATAAAATTTTTTCATTTCCATATTCAGATTCATATATGCTACTTCCATAACTTCTTATGATTCAGTTAATTGATCCTTAATGAGTGCATTAGAACATTATCAACCATATTAACAGTAAACAGGTGCAGTAAAATAGAATAGATCATCACACATAAGCCACATACGTGAACACCATGATATAAAGTGGAAACCAAATGTGGGTGAAAACCACCTGCTGCAATATGTCTCTATCTTCTTTCAATTAGAAACGTCTTTTTACAATTGTACTGGTGCAGTCCTTTACCAGTATGCAGGCTGCAACCTACAGAGAGCTACAACCCTCTCTCGTTTTCTAGACTCTCCTGGAAGGGAGCTACAACCCCCTTAGCTCTTGAACTAGCCAAGATACTAGTACGTAGGTGCTGGCCTACAGAAGGCTACAACCTTCTCTTTCTTCCAGGGACCACGTTTCATAAATTTTTCAGACTTGATCCATGAACATCAATCAATCATCAAGAATTTTTGCATCAAACAATCTCCTTTTCACCAATTAGCACTGAATCAAGTAGACACTTCTCTGACAGCTATGTCCAAATCACAGTAACTGTAACCACACACCAAATCTAAACCCAGAACAAAAAATACTATCATTCAAGCTTAAAGATTAAGACCCATCAATAAAACTTATCCTTCTCCTTGCGCTCAGGTTCCTTCTTTATTCAGATCCAGATCTGCACCATAACCCAATCACAGTGTTCCAGATCTAGCACTTTATCAGATATTCAATAACAATTCAGATGATGCTTTTCCAAATGATCTGCTTCCCCTTTTATAGTCTTAGGCCTTTCACAATACCACGGTCCAAAACCATAATAACACAATACCATGAACCCAATACTTGGGATCAACACTTTTAGATGCAATACCACGGACCAAAACCATAGGATCAAAAAACTGTCGGACCAATACCATGAACCAACCATGAAAGTGCGTGAACTTTTCTCCACATGAAATAAACTTTTTCTCCACATAAAAGTGCGTGAACTTTTTTTTTTCGACATGAAATAAACTTTTCTTCGCATAAAAGTGCGTGAACTTTTTCTCCACATGAAATAAAATTTTCTCTACATAAAAGTCCGTGAACTTTTCGCCACGTGAAATAAACTTTTCTCTGCATAAAAGTGTGTGAACGTTTCACATGAAATAAAATTTGCTCCGCATAAAAGTGCGTGAACTTTTCTCTACATGAAGTAAACTTTTATCTTCATGAAAGTGCGTGAACTTTGCTGCACTATAATTTATCATCTGAGATGAGTGGGTTGCCATCAAGTACAACATATGTATCATAATGCCAACAATATCTACCAAGATTTGATGGTGAACACGACAACATCACTTCAGAGAGACATGTACTGAATTTTGAGTCTTTTCTTGATATTTTTGAAGTTGATGAAGAAGATGTCAGTATTAGACATTTTGCTCTTTCTTTGCAAGGAAAAGTCAAGAGTTGTTTCAAAACCCTGCCTGATGTGAGCATCTCAGATTTCTAGCAGTTTGTCAAAATTTTCCTTGACAGGTGGATGGTCAGACAGAACCCTTTCTTGATTATAGAAGAGTATAGCCAACTGAAAAGACTGCTAGGGGAGATAGTACAACAATTTTCTACCAAATTTAATCAAGTCTACTTTTCGATGTTGATTAATATAAGACCTCCTCTTGGATCCACTATCTTGCACTACCCGGGTGCCTTTGATCCAGAAATGGAGTTTCAGCTAATAGAAAGGAACCTTGCAACACTTGAAGATATGCAAAACAGTGCAGTAGATGTAGAGGCTCATTTGCTGATTCGAAGGGCAAAGTTGAAGGAATAAGAGATGAAAAACATAGATTTGGATGAATCGACATCTCTAGAGGTAAAGCTTGACATTTTGGTAAGTGCAGTGGAAGAGATGGCGCAAAGTATCACCACAAGGAATGAGTATAATGTTCAATCCCATGGCTCACTGATTGAAGAAGAACAAGTTGCTAATCCAAAACATCTTCTTTCTTATCCTAGTTGTCATAGATCTAATAATGATTGTTTTATAGATCATCTTGGAGAAAAGAGATTTGTTGATATGACATGTATGCTTGATGATGTATTTTATACTGATGATTTGCCTCAGTTTGATCAGTATTATGACGATTATGTTCTCCAAACTGAAGCTAGTCTTGTAGACAAATCAGCAGTTGGTTTGTGGAAGGAGGAAGTTCACTTTTTGCTGCTCGAATACAGTGATCAATCGATGCATATCAGCTATGGCAATGATAAGGAAAGTTCAGCAAATTTTGAAGTAAGTGAAGGATCTTTTCCTTTTTGTTTTGTTTTGTTTCAGTTCATCAGAGACAACTTTCATGCAATCAGAAATCAATTGTCGACAAGTTTTGATCTAGATCATCTTGAGCACAATGAAATCCTTGTTCAAGACTTCTCATATCCAGATTTGTAGCCCCCGAATGCCATTGATTGTCAAGTTGCTGATGAAGACTTGGAAGCTGGCACGTATGATCAAATGACGCAAGATGATTCCATACCTTTCTGTTTTGAATCATTTCAGTTTTTAAAGGAACATTTTCATAGTACATTTTCAGTACAGGATGAGCAACCTGTAGGAAATCATGTAATCTCATCGAAACCAATAGAAAATGGGTTGCAACAATCTTTTCAAGTTTTTCACGATCCAATAGTTGATGTGTTGGATGATGTCTGCAGTCAAAGTCCTTCTCCTATCTATGAGCTTGACAAAAGTATTGATACAAACTTGATCCAGCAGCTAGTTTCTTTGTCATTTTCAGCAGGAGTCTTGTCACAAAGTTTAGATCAAAGTTTGCATTCATGGTACGAGGAGAAGAGAAGTAATCCATTAGATGAGCTAAGTCCCAGTGTGCATGAACTTCAATATCCTTATGTAGTGTTTTTGGAGGCAGATAGAGAATCTATATCATTCAACAGATATATTTCCAAGTTTTCATGGGAGTTTCCTGTCAGTAGTTCTCTCTTGTGGTTCATAAGCAAGCACTTGTGGAGAATGCAAACAACAGCCAGAATGCTTACTTGGTTGCATTGGTTGTTTCATTTCACTTGATCAGGTGATGAATGGAACAACTAGAGTAGGTTGTATTGAATAAGCTCCATTTTGAGCATATTTTCTAGTTTGTCAGTTGTGTTTTAGTCTTGAGTCATTTTTTGTTTCAGTCAGTTTAAAGATAGTTTCAGCCGAGTGTCCAATTTCAGCTTTTGAGAGTCTTGTTTCAGTTTTGAATTAGTCAGTTCAACTATGAGTCTTGATTCAAAGTTTCATAGTAATTGGTTTTTGGGTGTTTTGATGTTATTGACTCCATTTCCCAATGGATGAAGGTACTTGTCTGCTCTCCCAAAGATTTGTGGTTCTTGGCACCTCCAAGTGGCTACCATCCCCATTGGAGACAATGTTAGTGTCAGTCTTTGAAACCTTCCTCTAGTGATCAAACATGCACTTACAAAGTGACTTTCAAGGTGTCAAGGTCAAATTTTTTCATTTCAGTGAGTCTTCAAGCAAACTTTTGGTCACTAGGTATTAGGTCTAGGGTTTGTTTGCAGTCCTTTCAAAAATTGTCCAAAGGTCGGTCCATGTAACCATTCATCTAAGTGTACCATCATTAAGAGGGTTTTCATCATCATTTCAGGTTCCAATGGGTCATTTTACACCTTGTTCATGCCTCAGTTGTGCCTAGGTAAGGTTCATTTCCCTCTCCTAGGGTTTTGAAGGTAATTTCTCTTGGATGGTCAAATCATCAGCAAAACTTGTATCTTGATGTTCATACACCTTCCTCTATCCTTAGTGTACCTTATTAAACACTTCCCATCATTGATATCCCTCAAATTCCTCATTTTCACACAAACCCTAGTTTCTTGCTACAATTTGACAATTTTCTAGGCTATGCCTATGTTTTGCCCTTTTGGACCCCTTCTCCTCACTCAATATTTTAAATTGCACTTTCCCCTACTTCCTAACATCTCTCCCTACTTCCAAAATTTTTCTCAAGAATTTAGAAGCCCCTTATCCCGTTCTTTTCACTTCATTTCGAAAAATCCCCTATTCCACACATCGGGATAAGTTTTACTCCAATGCTGTTTTTGAGCAAGAAAAGATGAATTTGGGAAAATAGAGAGAGTTTTCTGTCGAAACTTGGCCGAGGAAGAAAAACCTCCTTCACTTTTTACACAAGTGTCACGGTTTTAGAGAAATATCAACAATATAGTTGTCTCAAGAGAATTGATGCACCTCTGAAGTGACCTTGGGAAAATCAAAATTTCTACTAGCTTGGTTGGCCAAATGACTTTCTGGATGAGTCAAATGATAGCTAGACATAAATATATTTCCCATGAGCTATCATGAGCTCAATTTGGGGTTGAGGACGACCTTCAAAAGTTGACTGCAACAGCACTGCCTTTAGGCAGCCTCATTTTGCACATTTTGACCAGTCTTGGGAGATTTGAATTTTGACAGGGCAAATGAACACCAAATTGAAACATTAAAGTTCTGTTGGAAAGTAGACTCAATATTATTTCCAACAAGCTATCTCGTGCCCAATTTGGACACTGGGAAGGCCTTCAAAAGTGTCCTGCAAAGAGTGCGGCACACCTGGGTTGAGGCGCGGCGCATAGAGACTCAGAAAATACATTAAAACTTCAACTGGCATGGCACACCAGTGTGGCACGGTGCACCTGTTAGTGGGTGCAATGCACCTATATTTAGAGCTTGAAATTCATCGAAATGACCTCATCAACTTTTCCAAGCTCCAAACCTTCCAAACTTCGTCCTTTCAAGTAAGTGGAAACTCCCATATTGCCATTGCAAGGGATTTTCTTCTCTTTCATAGTGTGTAAATTGGTGAAACTTGAAACTCTAGTTTGTTGCATAGTGTATTGAAAAATTTCCTAGGGTTTTCAAAAGTTTTCATTCTTGCTATTATTCTCTTGCATCATTTTTACATTCCCCTCCACTACATTTCCCAAGTCTCATTTCCCTTTCCCTCTCCCATTTCCACTCATCCTACCCCCTATCCCTAAAACCCTAATACCTAACAAATTTCCACTATTCCCAAACCCTAATTTTCATATCTAAACCATATCACTCCCTGAAAACCCTACATCTATCATCAAATCCTCCCCTCATCAGTCCCACTCATCCATGGAGCTGCAAAAAATAAGAGAAAACCGGCAAGCATCCAAGAGGAGGAAAATCAAATTGACACCACTAGAGCAAGAGATTGAAGTTGATCGAGAATATTGGCTTGAAATGGCAAACATGCACTTGGATAAGCTTCTGGAAAAGGCCAACAAAGATAAAAAGATGTTGAGGTATATGGCCTATCACTATTTGGCGAGAAACAAAGTTTGCAAAGCGAGAATTAGGATTTTGAAGGCCAAGTTGAGGAAAGCTCTGACGAAGAAGAAAGAGCAAGACAAACTAAAGATTTTAGATGAAGATTCCTTAGACTAACATAGCACTTTATGTAGGACACTTATCCAAGATCTCAAGAAATTTGGGATACCTTTTGCCAATTTTGAATTTTTGGAGCAAAACACAGGTTTTTCTGTCTGATGTGCTGCGCCACTTGGCACACGCTTTTTCTAGGGACATCCTTTCAAGGAAAACTTAGCATTTTTGGATTCCTTAGGAAAAAATATGAATTCCCACAAATGGCCAAGAAATTTTGTCAGGTTTTGAGCTTCCAAAAGGGTCAAAAACACCTCAACAATGCCCTTTCTACCTCTTTTTGGCCACATAGGGAAGAGTGTTGGACGAACTCACTTTTGGAGGGGCAAATGGACTCCAAATTCATAAATCCCACTTGTGTTGGAAAGTAGATGGATAGCCCTTTCCAAAAAGCCCACTGGGAGGAAATTTGGTGCACTGAAAGGCCTCCAAACTCAGCTACGAAAAGGCACTACGCACAGGGATAGAGGCGAGGCACACAAGATGGAAAATTGCTTTTTTTGCTCAAAAACTTTGTTTTTCGCATAGTTTCTTCTCAGTTTGACTTTTCTCTCTCTCACATCCAAAATCATGATGTAATTTGATGTAACTTTATGGAATTTGATGTAAATATGCTAAAATTTCACTCATGTAGGTAGATACATCATGAAAAGGTAGTTTTGAACTGAATGAATCAGTTTCCTAGATTTTAGGGGCAAGCTATTCCACTGCCTACTTTTCAGTTCTTAGTTTAGATCTTGTTGTAACAACTGCTAAACTCATGAATTCGACCCCTAAAGCCTAGCATGAGTTGTTTTTTGTCTATATCTAGTACTTTTTTAGTCATTTGTCAAGGTTGGACTTTTGTGAAAGCTTTGAGCAACATTGTACATTCATCTTTGTAGTTTGGCAAAGGAATAGACCCAGGTTTGCAACCTTTTGTGGGATTCTTGTGGAAAATTGATTTCTTATTGTGTCTTCTTCCATAATTCAAGTTTTACATGTGTTTATGTATGCCATTTTCTCTCTTTTTCCGCTGAACTAAATGAATGAAGGATAAAGGTAGAAATCATTGAAATTGCAGTGCTCTACCTAGGGTTTGTTTGGTTATTTAAGTTTTCTACTATTTGAAGAGGATCCTTGAGACTCTCATGCCCTCTCTAGCTCCTCACTAGTCCTAAGACTCTCCATACCATTCAATTTGAAGTACTAAACCATTTGCCTACCTTGCCCCACAGAAACCTCTGCAAAACTGAGTCCATTCCCCGGACCCAAATCTGCCTTTCACATTTGAACCAGCAAAACATCATCAAATTCAATAAAATCCTCTGAGCACATACCTAACCTCTTTACATAAGTCATATCAATATTTAGTGATCATATTTTCCTGAGATTGACAAGGAGAGAGCCCTCTCCCCACCTGATAAGGCTAGCTACCAGGTTAAGTGTGGTTTGATGTTACCCTAGACCTGCCTTTCTCAGACTGAGGTAGATTTAGGCCCTAACACCCCCCACTCCATTCGGTGATTTTTTCATCTTCAAATCATGAACATTGACTTTAACGGTCACTTTTTGGCTGACCTGCGTAGGTTTATCCCAGGTAGTGCAACCTTCTCCACGCTTGTGTGGTCTCTGTGACATCTCCCCATTCCATGCATTTTCTTCATCTCGCAGTTCCCCAAACTGGGCAGTATAGTTTATAGTCCCGTCCCTCCTTTCAACTTCCTGGAGCACTAAGACTGTGCTATCTTCATATACTCACCTAGTTGGATCACCAGTGTATGGCTTCAATCAGCTACCATTCACCTTTCCTAGGAAGGGCTCCCCATTTAACTTAACCAAGTGAATTTATCCACTATCGGTAATCTCTCTGTTGACATGTGGCCCCATCCAGTGCATCCTAAATTTCCCTAGAAATCTATCAAAACTTCTGTCATATAGCAAAACTAGATCATTTGCCTTGAAGGTGCGCAGTTTAATGTGCTGATCATGCTATTCCGTTTCACGCTTCTTTTGAACTTGTTGATGAAATCTAGCTACAAGTCGGTCCTCCTCAAGTTCTACTAGCTGCTTGAGTATCTCTACAAGGCTTCGTGGTTTGCCATACCTATGAGTGCCACTATGCACAAACTAGGTACAATTTATTCCATTGTCTTCACAGCTTCTATGCGATACACAAGTCTGAAAGGCATTTTCCCAGTCAACTTCTTGCAAGTCGTTCTGTAGGCCCATAGCACTGCTGGTATGCGCACATCCCAGTCACTTCTCTAAGCATTGCAGACCATTGTTAGTGTGTTATCTAGTATCTTATTGAATGCTTCCACCGTCCCATTAGCCTGCGGGTGATAAGGCGTGCTCTTCTTATGATACACCTGAAATTCCTTCAACAATGCATTGATTCTTTCATTAAGGAAGTGTGTACCGCGATCGCTCATCAAGATCTTTGGCCAACCAAATCTCATCAATACGTATTCAAAAAAAAACTTTGATGTTAACCCACCAGTATAGTCCTTCATAGGCTGTGCCTCTGCCCACCTGGTCAAGTACTATGCCACAATGATGATGTACAACGCACCTATTTTCTTTCCCGAAGGCCGAAATGGTCCCACAAAGTGAATCGCCCATTTCTCGAATAGTTGTAATGTCACCTACGGTATCAACGACATTTCATCCCTCCATGATGGCCTTCCAGTCCTTTGACATGCATCACAGGCCCTATAATATGCTTTCGTGTCCTTATGTAGAGTTGGCCACTATAATCTAGAACACAGAACCTTCTGCGATGTTTCTTTTCCTGCATAATATCCTCCTACAGCTCCTCCATGAGCCTCTGTGAGGATGTTGCTTCACTCAAAGTTAGGTACATAGCGTCGCAATATTTTGTCCAACCCCATTTTTTACAAATGTCCTGTAATGACAGAGAAGTCTACTATGCGCACTACTAACTCCTTCTTCTGCTAGCTTGTATACCCTTTTGGAGTAGTCCCCGTTGTCAGGAATTGTATGATATATTCAAAGCTACCATCCGCGATGCGTATCACAAAGAGTTGCATGTCAGGCAGTCCTTCCTCCAAATTAGTGGGCTCCTCTCCTGTTTCAATGTGCGACAAATGATCTGGTCCCACGTTCAATCATCTAGGCTTCAAAATAACTTCAGAATCATACTCCTGGAATAATAACAACCTCCTGCAGATTGCCCCCCCCCAAACATAGGCTTATTAACTAGGTATTTTAGCGTAGAATGATTTGTATACATCTTAAAATGTCCACCCAACAAATAGTTCCTAAACTTTTGGAGCACAGATACCATGGCTAGTCCTTCGCGCTCTATAGTGGAATAGTTCTTCTCAGCCTTGGATAGCTTCCTGATCACGAATGCTATAGGATGGTCCAATTCCCCCTCACCCGCCTGTGTCGCCACGACCCCTAGCATGATGCATGAGGCATCCGCGTGCACATGAAATCCCTTCTTCCAATCTAGAAAGAATAGGAATGGCACAACGACCATTTTCCCTTTCAGCACGTCCAAGCTCTTCTAGCATTCATCACTCCAATAGAACGTAGCATTCTTTTTCAACAAATTATCCATGGACATGGTGATCTGGGCATAGCTCTTGATGAACTTCCTATAATATCCGATATGCCCTAGGGTTACCCGTAGTTGTTTCACATTCCTTAGCACCTCCAAGTTGATTATCACCGTGATCGTCGTAGGGTCTACCATCATTCCATGTTTGCACACCACATTCCCTAGCAGGATCCCAAAAGGGACACAAAACATACACTTCCTCAGATTGAGCACGATCTGGTATCTTTGACACATATCTAACATTAAGCATAGAATTTCCACATGACACTTGATCATTCCAAACACTATCCAATCATCTAAGTACTCCTCTAGGAACTTATAAATGAAGTCTTTGAATGCCACAATGCCTACGCGTGAAAATATTGTTGGCACATTCTTCAGCCCAAAAGGCATTACAGTATATTGAAAACATACCCATTCCGTCACAAAGGTTGTCTTGCTTCTATCTTCAGGCACGATTTTGATCTTATGGTACCTAGAGAAGCCATCAGTGAAAGTGTATGCTTCTTGGTTGCCTACATTATACAGGACTTCATCAGTGAATGGGGTTGGGAAGAGGTCATGCATGCAAGGATCATTCAACTTCCAGAAATCCACGCATATCCTTATTTCTTCTTTATATTTCTTTTCCTAAACCACTACCAGGCTTACCCAATCATATTCTTCTACTACTTCAATAATTCATGCCACAAGCATATTATCCAACTCAATGCGAACCCTTTCCTTATACTTAGGATTAAGGCGGTAAGGTCTTTTTTTACAGGCTTCACGTCTAGTTTCAGGGTGATCTTCATGACACCCATGTCCCTTATTATCCCTTTTATATTAGAAAACTTTGTGGGGAAAAAATATCGATATTCACGAAGGAGCTCAGTGACCTTGTCTACTATGCATCATCCAAATAATCCCCAAGCTTTGAAAATTTTGGTTCCACCTCTGTGCCAATGTTGACTTGCTTGGTTTTATGTGATGTGGTTATGTCATGATGCTCTATCTACAGACCTTCAACCTCGCAGTGACCTTCAGTTTTTAGAATATTAACATTTCGAGGATCCTCATCTTATTCTTCAATGGTCATGTTATAGCATTCCAGTGCATGGCTCGGCTGGGTAGTCCAATCAGGTTGGATCAAGTCCAAAGGATCTTGCGGTATCCTAAATATCACCACTTTAACCTCCTCTAAAACCACATCAATACAGTCAAAGCCATCATTAAAGCTAAACGTCAATAAAAATCCCTGACGTAGGATGTCCCATTCTTTCATGCCATGGCAAAGCTTGGTTTCCAAATACCAATTCATTGGTATGACGCCTAGGGTATGACAAAGCAGATGCACCCATTTAGGCTGGGGCTCTGTGCCATAAGCCTTATTCCATTTAGCTAGTGATCATGTGGGTCATCTCTTCCATCATACTTATTTTTCATCTGCACTTTTGGCTTCCCAAAATGTATTCTCATCATCCTCCCATAGTTGCGCCAATCATTGAAACTATGCTTGTGCATACCCCACCATCTTGCATATGTAGAGTGTAGTACCTAGTCCAAGGGCTAGAAGTGGTGTCTCTCCAATACTTCTCTTTCAAATGTATCCAAAAATTAATTAACATTAGTTAGCCCATCATAATTAGGCAGATCCCTGACTTTGAATGACACACAGTGCAACGACTTCGTCATCATATTACAACTCAGTGTCAAAACTTCATGCAGCCGGTTCTACCAAGGATCCAATTCTTCATCTAAATCTAACATGTTGGAGCTTTTGCGGTCCCATGCAATGCATCTGTCTGCTATCGGATTCACCCAATCCTGATCTCATGTCGTTATCTTGTAAATCTAGTCTAGATCGTCATTACTTTCATAATCTTGGACTAGTTCTGTATAGCAAAGTTCCTCTATGGGATCTAGTGGCACCACTACACAAAGTGACTTGTTTTCAAATATAATCTTCCGCTTCTTCAAGTTGATTACCCCATTCATGTAAGTGGCCCAATCGATTCTAAGGAGCACATGGTAGGGATTGCTATCATCCACAATCTTTATTACCTTAAAATCTGCTAGTGCACTTGCGCCCTCAATGTCAATTGTGACCCATTGCAACCTCCCCATTGGGATAATTTTCTATTGATTCATCATTCTTAACTATATCGAAGACCACTGGAGCACAGGTCTCCCCATTCTTTCATAGGTCTATTTTGGCAAAACATTTATGTTGGATGCTAGATCCATGATAACTTGGTCCATCTCGTATTCCCCTATCTGTGCAGTGAGTCTCATCTCCTGCCTAGTCCTTGCCTTGCACTTGTCAAGCTTCCTGACCATGCGCGGTTCACCAATAGCACCATCCTTACGAGTGCACCAATTGATCAGTTCTTGCAAGCCCTTCACAGCCTTACTATCACAGAGCAGCTTCATGTAGGTATCCAAGAACGTTGTAATCATGGATGGGTCCATTTCTTCAACTAGTTTTTCCTGACTTCTTGAGGTAGAGGCCTCAGCGAAGCTTTTCTTTACTTCCATAAATGTTTCTTTTGTGCGCTCTAGATCAAACCCAATCCCCTTTTCTGGTGCTTTGTAGACCCATTTGCATTCTGTAGGATGCCTTCCTTTATCCTCCCCTATCATAGTTCTGCTTCATAGCATAATGTTTACCTTAGGGTCTTCCTCATGAGGCTTAGCGCTCATCATCTGGAGGTTCTGCATTGGCTATGGAGGTTGCACCCCCTTTTCGCGAATCTTAGCCAACAATATTGGGCTATCCTCAGTCACATGGTCAAACTGATTATAGTAGTAGCATGACAATCATGTCGAACTCGGACAGTCCATCGCATAGTGTCCTAGACCCCCGCAATTGTAACAAATCAGTTGTCCTCAGCCTCTCCCATTCCCTACCCCACCTCAGCCTCAGTCATGCCCCTGATACTCACCTCATCTTCCCCCAACGCCTTGGTCCAGAGGCTACATTTCTACCTTTTCTCTCTTTGCGGGTGTCCTATCCATCATCAATTTGTAACTTCAACAATTATGCTCATCATGGCCTACTGATTGACAAAAATTGCACAACAGTTATTACAGTGTTTATACAAATTTCTGCAGCAAATGGCAATTATCAGTCGTATGTTTCCCTACTACCTAACATACAGCACACCATAGCATAGGCCCTGCACTTGGCCCGGTCATGGCCTCTGGTCCTAGAGGCATTGGTCCTCATGTTGCAACATAGTTCATGAAAACTAGGCAGTGATCCTTGTCATCCCCCTGCCCCTTGCATTTTATGCACCAAACTTCTTTGCGCACCTCTGGCTGAGCAGTTCTATCCTACTTCAAAATTTTCATTTCAAAACAAAGGTTTTGAAAATGTGCATGAATCTACTGAACCCCCAAATTCATATCTTGCATTGAAATTTCGTGCAGTCTTATTGCAATCGCCAAGGCTTCTACTTGAGTTGTAATCTTCTGTTGTGACTGTGCAACCCTTAGGTGAGGTAAGAGTGAATCCACGAACCATTCGCGGTGCTACCATCCATCAAATTCATATTAGATTCATGGATTTTACACTTCAATCTCTGATCTGACTTCCAAGAGGTATCAGCTGGTTTCATCGTGATTTCCTTGAATCCCACAATCGACTATGCTTCAGACTTAGGCATACTAAATTCTTTGTTTAGCGCGGTCTGGATCTCTACCAGCGTAGCTGCATGGTTATCATTAGAGTACTTAATGTACTAGGTTAGTGTGTGGTCCTGCAAAGAACTAACCAAAGTCACTTTCTTCATCTGATCATCCACGATGCCTTGAGATTCCCATACAACCTTTATGATGAACCAAAATTGGTCTAGGTCCTCATTCCCTAAACCCTTGAATAGAAATAGTTTCATGGAGTTCACCATATTGAATAGTGGAGGTGGCAGTGTTGTGGGTGATGGGTTGAGCGGTGGAGGTGAGGATGGAGGTGGTGTGGATGGGTGTGATGAGGGTGGAGGTGGTGTAGGTATTCGCGAGAACCTTTGTCTTATTAACTGACTAGTGCTTAGGGGAGAAATTTGTGGTGTTCCTTCGTCATCACTTAAAGGAGGTCTGATCAGTGGGCTATACTCAGAACCTTTTCTTCCTCCATCCCTAAAAGGTTTCCCACTTCATGTAGCTCCAAACATCAAGGTAACCGCATAACCTGCTATTCACACAAGAGCATCTTAATCCAAGTATTCGTTGATTTTAAATACATACCTCACGGTCCCTTGAAGAAGTTTTTCTCTACTTCACTGTAACTGACAGAGCTATCGACCATGAACTCTATCACAAAGCCTCTTATGATGCGGTCAAGCCGATGGTTGACATCGGGCACGATCTTATCTTCAGAAGCTTCCAACATCCTTACTAGCTCCAGCGTCCAAACAATCAACTTGTCAAGATTTCACCTTCCTTGGCCATCTACCAACTTCATGACCCACTCGTATAACTCAACCAGGAAGGAACAGAAGAATATTTCATGTATTTCTATGTACAAGTATTTTTCCAACCACTGTTCTTTCATTAATCATGGATTCTTGTTTTCTTGCACTACGAATTCATCGATCTTTCTATCCAACCAGGTTTCAATTTCTTTCTTAGTTGGATTCCAATGATACGACATCGCACATCTCTCATCCAAATCCCGATCCTGGCAATGGAACCATTTGTTAGCTTGATGGGCCCTGACCCAGGTTTAGCGTTAGTCATCCAAGCAAATCCCTACACTATTGGCCCTTTTGGCATTAGCCCACGGAGTGTGGATCAAAGTCTCACTCAAAGCAGTATGGGGGGATTTAGGAACCAAATTTCCACACCCTGGGATGTTCGTGATGTCGATCTATACTTCCTGATCCTACCTTCATGCAAATCGATAAGATTTTAGGGCTTATTGATGTTCCTTCTTTTCTATCCTTTAGTACCTCCACAAAGGTACCCAACTGACCTTCGTGCAACCCTAACCCGTGGTCCAGACACTTATGCACCTATGTGGCTACATTACTGTATAAGTTCCCAAGTTATCTTAAATGTTACCTAATCTACCATGCATTTATAGTTATCTTCGCGTAATCTTGTATTCTTGCTCGCGTTCAATTAAAAGATATAATTGGATACATTTTTGAATTAAATAAGCGTTATAATGTAAACCCAGATCGTATCATAATATAATCAAATGCATTAAATAGAGACAAAATACATAGTGATTTGCAGAATACTTCTCTTTATTGATATCTCAAGTTTAGTATAGACCCTATCCACCCTATGCACACAACTGCAGGGGTCTGCACTCAGCTGCGAACTTCCACCCTAGGCCTCCACGCACTCAGCTATAGAGCCTCTACCTATGCTAAGGCCTAACAACACTTATAAATTCTTACCCAAAACTCTTCTTTCCACAACTATTTTTCCCTTAGACTCTTCTAAGACTCTCTTTTTATACAATCCCATGGTCCGCAAACCATGGGTAGATATTTATAGTCGACATGAGAATTTACAAGGGTGGACAACCCTTTGACATCTTCGCACTCTGCCACCAAAAAATGCAGAGAATTTACATCTTTATTACAAAATTTGGGCCTTCTACCCCAAAACACGGGATTTCAGCCCCAAAACTGCCTCTTGGGGGAACCTATTCCCAATAGCACCTTTGGCCTTTCTCATAGTGCAGAGGAACTTCAGCCTTACACATAGCTCATAAGCATCATTTGGCTTATGCATAGCTCACAACTAACTTTCACCTTACACACAAAGCACAGGAAACATTAGACTTTATCACATAGTTTAACTCTTGGGGTATCTTACCTCTACATAGGCACAATAGTGCACTCACACAGATCTTTTTCCACTTACCTCTCTAGCCACTATGCTACTTCCACCCACTTTTGTCATCTGAGCTACTTAGTTTTGCTTGTTTATTGTCCACTCGATCGATGCTACCACTCTCTCTTGCATTCAAAACTACATAAGTTTACCTTGGCATGGCCCTTCCATTCTTTTTTTGTGTTTACTACTCCCATAACCATGAGAATGGCCACTTCCATAGTTTCTCCATACTAAGAATGAATTCTCATTTCACATGCACACTCCAACTAGCCACAGTCCTCTTTGTGAATGACACTCCTATCATTGAGGCTTTCCATCCTTATTCATGGTTTCACAGTACTTCGACATGGATTCTCTGTACTTAAGCATGGCCTTTTTGTGGACCATTATCCTTGTTGCCTTGCATCAGAGTTTTTTTCTCATCTTTAACAGTCGCCATTTATTCCAGCAACCAAATCTTGTGCGCTCATTTACTCTTTAGCTGTTGAGTCATCCAACCTTCAATAATCCTTGTACTTCCTTATCAAAGATTTTACACCATAGTGCAGTATTAGAGCCCAAACATCTCATAACTCTATGAAGAAGATGTTACGATATTACAATATTCTGTTTGATCTTTAGCCCCTTTTCTTAGAACCTTATCACATATTTCACTATAGGACCACTATCTATGAATGTTCGTATAACACTTACGTGCTAAGGCCTTTAGCATCCTTTCAGGGAACTTTCTCCTTATGTTATTGCTCTACGCCCTTGGATTTTTGGGCTCCACGACCAAGTGCCAACAACATCATAAGCTCTTCTTTTCAAAACTTTTTGAATAACTCATTTAACGCAGAGTTTTGAAATCTCCAACCTCCAATATGCTCCTTATCACTTAGGTGCTAAGCCTCACCCTATGCCCTTGGCTCTATTGTTTTCCTTGACCAAGTGCTAGCCCATATCAAGACCCCCTTATCAGAACTATATCAGGTGTTATTGTTATAAAGTGTTGACATCCTCAATCTTCCGATCACTAACTTTCGATATGACATCATCACTATGACATGGTGACTCCTGAGTGGTGACATTTGTTACCTAGATATGGCCCATTAGGCACCCTCAAAATTCCAAAATTGCCTACCACATGTCCTTCTGTACTGCCACGTCATGCTGTTGTCCGCTACCACTTCTCCCTTATGATAGCCAACCAGATGCTGCCATGTGTCCTTATCGGAGCCAATCATATGACACAACATGTCCTTCTAGAGGACAAAGAAAATGGCTCACCCACCTTTGGTTTTGTGATGAAATCCATTTTTAATTCTCTTTTGGAATTCCTTGTCGCCCTTAAATGCTTATTAGCACTTAGTGATATCACAAAATTTGAAAGGTTTCTCACTTGAAAACTTTCAATATTGCGATACACTGATCTCTGAAATTATAATGTGTTGATTTGCTGATCTTCGAGGTCTTTAGATCTTTGATTGTCGATACATCAATGTGTCGATGTTTTGATGCACTGGTATGCCTGACATTTGACATTGTGACTGCCAGTGATGTGATGCATTGATAATGCGATCGTCGATAATGTGATCGCTGATATCTCTGAACCTCCAATATGTGATCTCTGATATTCTGGATCATCAATCTTTGATATGCCGATAGTCCTTCGTTCCTAACACTTCAAATCCATGAACTTGATTAGGCCATAAATTTTGAACCATGAATCATCCTTGGAAAACTCTTATAGAGAAATTTCCAATGGATAGGGTTCAATGTGGTCTTTGAGACCATCTCCTACCTCTAAGATGGCTTCAATATCTCTGACCTTATTTTTCTCCTCGAATATTCGAACAACTAGAGTCACAACCACCAAGGTGATCCTCTGCATGAAGCTTGCAGCTACAATGGAATTCCTCCTAGTCCATCACTGTAATCATCAGTGTATGGCTTCTCCAATAAGCCTTCTACTGTGATGATTCTCTACATGAAGCCTGCAGCTTCCATGGACTTCCTCCAGAGCAACACAATAGTTATCATTTTATGACTTCTTCCGTAAGCTTGTTACTGTGATGATTTTCTACAATAATCCTACAACTACCATGGACTTCGATCTGGCTCATCACTATGATCATCATTTTATGGCTCTCCCACTATGCCTGCTCCTTTGATGATTCTCTACTTAAAGCTTGCAACTACCGTAGGAATCCCTTTGAGACATGAACAACCATGGGCTTCCTCCTAGGCCATCACTACCAACATCTACTACAACAAGAATCCAATCTAGTCTGGCTGACATGAATTCCAACGCTCCTGCTAACCATTAAGTAACGCCAACTTCCCAAGACATCTCCCTAGCATGATTGTTGACATCAATGCCAACACACTTGCAGATGCCTTCACTAGGGAACTAGCCATATAAACAATACCAATTGTCCAATAGAGATCATAAGATACCTAGTGAAGTAATCAAACCTACTTCATTGGTTATAGTACCATTACTTTCACACATTACAAATGGTACTAAGAGGTACATTGAAATCGCTTCAAACAACTAGCTTCTTGCAAGGGATATTTCAAGGGGACTGAGATTTATTACCCTGCCATTGTGTTTACGTCTGATTTGTGACTATCCCCCTAGGTCAATATGTTGTATGTGGTAACGTTAGTGACCATAATATTAGTTACTTTATGCATGGTAACAGAGCAGGGATGTCCCCTGTACCTATAATAGGCATTGACTAGACTCACTTTGGCCTTCTTGGAGGGAACTTCACTCGAGATGGTATATGTGAATTTCCTTACGCTATGTTGTGACCATTAAGGAGGTTTTCAAGGTAACTATTCCACCCACTTATCTCTAGCCACTTTTCACTTTAGTCTCTCTAATCCTAGGTTTCATCACCAGCTAATGAGTTCACTGTGAAATTTTGTTTTGCATGTTTTGACTCCTTATATTTATTAGCATGTGTTACAGATACAAAATGGATCTAAGATAGACTTCTAAGTCTAAAGTGTTCCTCACAGAGGAAAATGAAAGTCTAGGGTTGCTTGTGGAAATAGTCCCATTGCATAGATCCTTTCATTTTGAATCTACTACAACTTGAATGAGATAAAATGGGCTTCAGATGAAGACATTATCGCAGAAAGAAGTTTGCCATGGTCCTTTGAAAAGGAGGAAAATTCTTCCAAAAATGGGCTTAAGACCTTATAAAGGAAAACCACATTGGAAGGGTTAAGAGGAGGACTTAATGCAAGGGAGGAAGGATCCCCAATTACCGATCTCTGATCATATCGCAATCAGAGGAAGGCTACATGCAATGTCAGAACCTTGGATGAGGCAATGAGTGGTTGTGATTGTGATCGGCCGATTAGCGGATCATCGATTAGCACACCCAAAAGGGAAAGACCCGTAGCACTGTGATATGCCGATATGCGATCAACAATGGCATTGATATGCGACAGTGCCGACCTGTGATTCTGATGATCAGATCAGTGGATCAAAGTCGGTGATATGAGATTGCATCGCAATATTCCATGGTATATGGAAAGAACCCCTGGGCCATTGCGATTGTGATTAGCAATCAGGACTTGGACCTGATAAGGATTATAGATGTGATTGCATAAGTTTTGAGATTCGTATTTTCAGATTTTCTACGTATTCCTTTGTATTTGGGATTTTTGACCTTCGGCCTGTGTGGTCATGATTTGCAATGATAGGATGAACCTGAGAGTGATATATATGTGATTGAATGCATTTTGAAGTTCGGGCTAAATGCTCCATGATGTGTTTTTCGGAAGTTTGCTTGTGTATTTAGTTATGCTGCTATTTTAGGGTTTTCGCTTAAAGGAAGGCCCTAGTTCCTTTGTAACTTCCCCTAATCAGTGTGTCACACTACAAGTGGGTGTGTTTTAACAATGCTGCATCTGTAATGCACAGAGCTAGATGGCCAAGCGCAGAGCCACAGAGCCACAGAGCCAGAGGGCCAGATGCAGAGCCACAGGAAGCAGAGGATACTTAGAGGCAGAGGAATAATTACACAGGGAGGAAGAGATGGAAGCCACAACATTGGAGGATTCCTCATGAAAGCAAGAGAGAACGATTGATAGAGAGAGTGCACCAAAAATGTAGCAGTGGATAAGTGAGTTCTCCCTTCAGGGAGCTCATAGCTATGCAGAGCCAGAGCTCAAGATAGTTCTGCAGAACTAGAGGGTCGATAATAGCAAAGACCCAAAGGTAGAGTCAATAGCGAGAGCACTAGAGCCATAGAGCCAAAGTGCTTGATAGAGGCATAGCCACCAGAGGTTGGAGGAAAAACCTCAGAGCCAAAGAGCTCAACACCAACTTCTAAGATCCGGGATGTTATAGTGAAGCTGCAGAGCAGCAAAGAGATCGAAATGGTCAAGTTGTTGCTAGTGTCCAGAGTGTGTTGAAGACAAAAGAAGGCATTCTAGAGAGAGTGAAATAATTCTGAGGGAGTTGGTGAAAGCTAGAGCAAGATCACTCAGAGCATTGATTGAAAGAGTCAAGTCCAGAGAAGCCTAGAGCTGTCTACGGAGTGAGGACAACCAGCGGGATAAGATGGCATTCTAAACCCATAGAATCATGTTTGTAAACCTATGGAGTTGAGCGTGGAGCTTGTAAAATAATTTATGCCATAATCCCAAAGAGTCTAGTTGAGTTGACTAGAGCTCATGGAGACGTAGCCCAAGAGGTTTGGGTGAACTCCTAATTATATTGTTGTCTTATGTGTTTGCTTACTTGCTTCTTTATTCACTGTTATATGTATTTTATATCAGTTTAAGAAAATGAATTTAAGGCACATGATAAGTTTAAAAAAAACACAAGCATACACCTATTTCAAGCACTTTTTAATTCCGTAATTGGTTAATCATAAGATCTTGGGAATATTTAAGCTTTGGAAGTGGGAGAGGTTCTTGTAAGCTGACAAGAAGTCTTTAGTGCCCCATTTTCAGATCAGGTGGTATCAGAGCTTAAGTTTGATTAACCCCACCTTAGAGAAGGTGATATCAAAGCTGATTATACCAGAGCAAGTGGTATCAGATCAGAATGCTTGATTGACAGAGCATAGGTTGCTTGTTTGAAATGTGTTTAAATAGTCAGAGGTTGATTGTATGCTTGTTTGCAGACTGACTATTTTTTGAGTTTACAGAGGCAAAGGGAAAGCTATTGATAGCTCAATCGAGGAGAGGAAAAAAAGGAAGAATGGTTGAAGGCATTCTTCTTATCCCAAAGGACCTCAAAGCAATCCTTGAAGCATAAGAGGTTTGTTGCAAAAGGTTGCTTGAATAAGCTCTTTGTTGATCTTGTTTGAAGTTATTTTGTTCATTTTGATAATGACAACTTATACAAATGAGTCCTCAAATTCTTCTTTCTTCACAAGAGTCTTTGATGAAGACATGAAGCAAGACTTGTCCACCATGATGGATATGGTGAGAGAAATGTATGAGGATGGAAGGAAGAGAAGCATACTTATAGAGCAGTTGAATTCTATGGAGGAAGAGAAGCAGTTGCTTTCTGACAAATTGCAGGAAATGGAGAGGCAGCTTCATATTGCAAATATGAACCTGAAAAGGATGCATGAGTTGGAGACATAGCTCTTTGTTGCTAAAGAATCCTTAGTCAAGTATGAGCTTGAAGAAGAGGTAAATAATTCCTGTTTGTCTTAAAATTCCTCTAAGAATGATTATATTGGCTCTTTTGAAAAACATACCAGAGGCATAGGTTCCAAGTTAATGTCCAAGATGGGCTATGAAGGAGAAGGCTTGGGTAAACATGCACAGGGTATTGTTGAGCCAATAATAGTTGAGGAAAGGCCTAAGTATTTGGGTCTTGGCTATGGACAGTCTTATGGAGAGAGTTCCAAAGCTGCCATGAAGGCCATTGAAACAGTTCCAAGAAGGAGTTTCATTGTAGGTCTTCTACCTCAAGAGTGTGAAGGTTGTATTCATGGAGAATGCAATAGATTGAAACATCATTTGTAGGATGCAGGTGTTCACAAGCATAGACTTGAACCAGAGAGTTGTGGAAACTCTTAAAGCCTTGAAGAGATTGATGGAGTTCCAAAGGGAGCCACTTCTTCATTCAATTCACCTCCTCATGAAGGCAATAAAGGTGAAAAAGAAAGGTATAAATCTGGTTCTTATCATATTCCTTTTGATTATGTTTAGCATGATAAATTTCCATCTAAGCATTGGAAAAGAAATGCATGTTCCTTTTGTGGTTGGGATAACCATAATGTTTCTAGATGTTGGAAGAGAATGGCCACATACAAGAAACTTTTGAAGGAAAGGTAGAAAGAAGCCAAAGGTCCATTGGACAAGGAAAATCATGTTGTCAAGAGCATGCACATATGTTTCACTTAATGCCATAAGCAAGGACACATTGCTGCAAAATGTTGGACTTTGAATCCAACAATGTTTCCCCGAAACTTGAAGAAGGTGGAAAGAGAGAATGACAGGAATGGAAAGAAAGATTCCATGAATGATGTGGTTCAGGATGATTCACATGTTGATGCTGATGTGTAGACAAAGGTAGAACCTTTGAAATGGATTAGTAAGAAATGGTTAGAGTTCTTATCCAATTAAGATTGCATGTCTTTTGATTTAATGCATCTATTTGCATTCTTTGTTAATGGAATGCAAGTTGCAGGATTTTACCAAGAACGTGAATGGGAAAAGTTGAGTAGGAGACTCACTTTATTGCTACAACATTATATTTCCTTTCAGCTTCGAAAGTATAGTGTGCTTAAGTGAAAGTTGAAGGATTAAATGCATGCATGAACACAAGGATGCTGATGATTTCCTTGTATTTGAACATGTATGCATACTTAATTTGAAAGGTTGATTGCTTTGTTGTAAACATGCATGTAATATTGTGATCCAGGTGGATCTTGGTGGCCACCTGCCAAGTCCACTTGGACCCCCACCATTGTTCTCTCAGCATTTTCAGTTTCCTTAATTGTAGCACAACTTATTTTTTTTAGCAGTTTTTCGGGTCTTGAACTTCCGGAGCCGTTTTGAGGCCTTAAACGACGTTTTTTGGGACATCTGGGGGCAACATGGTCCATGGACCAATGTTGCCCTTCCCAAAGTGGTAGTGCTTGGATAGATCTTTCTAACGAGCTATTGTATGGGTCAAACTGAGATCGTATGCCAAAGTTACGAACCCAGGAAGTTGATGTACCAATTTACCCAAACGGGGCCCACAATTTGGCGTTTCATATTCTAGGGTTAGGTTTTGGAATGTTAAGGGTTTTCCATTGTTTCTCAACAATAAATAGGCCTTCAAGCCTCATTGTAACACAGTTCATAGGCATGTAGCCACCACATCTCTTCTTAGAGATAAGCTACCATTGCCCTAACTGGTTTATTTCCATTACTGTTTGTAAGCATATTTCAGTATCTTACATTAATGAAATGAAGTATTATTTCCATTGCATATCTGTGTTTATGGTTATCTCTGTAATTTGTTGCGTTCTTGTTTAAGTCTGGATCAGTGGTATCAGAGCAGTCTGCTTTTTCTCTGTTATTCTTTGCATGTCCCCAACGAGGTCAGGATATACGGACTTCAGGCTTCAACTAGTCAAACCTTTTCAAGACTAGCCTCGCAAATCCCGACAGCCTCCCATGGCAGATGAGAATAAAGACGAGGGGGTAGGAGATCCTATCAAAATCTTGCTCAAAGAAGCCCTCGAGCGACAATGGAATGCGATGATGGACAACTTTGCCCAAATCCTTCAGCAACTACCCAGAAGCGACGCATTAGCTTCCAGCAGCTACTTTGGAAACGCCACACCCTTTAAGGTAAAAGTTAATTTTGAAATCCCCATATTCGAGGGTCATATAGACATAGATGCCATAGATAAATGGTTAAATCTGCTAGAGGGTTATTTTTCTTTTCATGACTTTTTGAGTCGGGAAAATATTGTTTTCACTCTTCTCAAAGCAACCCCCCATGTCAAGGACTGGTGGGAAACCTACTGCGAGAAAAGGGATGAAAGTATTGGCTCACTATTTTCAACCGCACTCACCTGGACTTCATTTCGCGATGCCATGAAGTAGTAGTACTACCCTGTCGGAAGCTATGAGGATGAAAACATAAAGTGGACAATGCTGTGGCATGGAAGGGACCAAGATGTGATGGAGTTCACCAATCTTTTTCATACTCTTCACACAAATTTGGGTATCAAGGATTCGGAGTAGCATTTGATACTCAAATACCATGGTTTACTGCATAATTACATCTAGGAAGAAATAGAATTCCTGAACATCTCCCCACTCGGCACAACATACCTATATGCCGTCAAGGTCGAGCAGAAGTTTAAACAAAAGAGGTGAGACTTTGGGTCTGCGAATCCAAAGCAAGGGAAAGGTGCCCCTAAGCCACAGAACAAAGGACAAAGCCAAGGCAGGGAAGCCCAAGATAACCCGCCAAAGCTGCAAGCAAATAACAATTCCGCGAAGCTGAAAAATGACACAAGAAAATGGTGTGAGTTCCATAAGAGCTCAACTCACAACACAAGTGAGTGTCAGGCCAAGCAGTCACTGTTGGCTGAGCTAAAGGTTTTAGAATCAAATACATTTTTCGACTTTGAGTCAGAACCCAACAAGGGGAATGACAAAGGGAAGCAGATCATTGATGTGGATCCCAAACCACTGTTGCTACCACCAAGATCTAGAAAAATGAACCCGAAGATCCAGAGGAGGAGCGTCTCTTCCACTCCCAGATGTGGGTAAAGGGCTCCCCACTACAGTTCATTATTGATAGTGGGAGCCAAAAGAACCTCATTTCGGTAGGTCGTGAAGTGGTTGGGCTTACCGATGACAACACATCCACAATCGTACACCATTAGGTGGCTTCACCAAGGACGGGATCTTCGCGTGAGCTTGCAGTGTCGCCTTCCATACAACATCAAGCCCTTCACGGATGAGTTATTGTGTGACATTGCTCCCCTTGAAGTTTGTGATGTATTATTAGGACAACCATACTTGTGGAAGTGACATGTTTTGTATGAATCAAGGCCCCGTGATGTTATTATTGCATTCGGAAATAAGTTGTACAGGATACCAGAGGTAGCACCACCTACCGTCATCTCTTTGATTACTACAAAACAATGCAACAATCTCATTTCCAAAACCAGGAAATTTGTTTTCCCGATGATACACCCTCAAGGAAAGAAGAAGACGGTGGCCACAGCCTCCAGACATGGCCCCTCCACATGATAACTACAGATTGACAAGATCATGGAGGAGTATGAGGACATCTTCACCTCCCCTGCAGGGCTTCCTCTGCACTGTCAGGTCAAGCACTCCATCGATCTGATCCCAGGTGCGCCGCTACCCAATGGACCAATTTATCGGTGCTCTGTTCTGGAGAATGATGAAATCAAGAGGCAGATTCAGGAGCTCCTGCAGAAAGGTCACATCCGTCCAAGTTCATCACCTTGTGGGAGCCCGATTGTGTTGGTACAAAAGAAGGATGGGACTTAGAGACTCTGTATTGACTATCGGGCGCTGAACAAGATCACTGTCCATAATAGGTACCCAATCCCGTAGATTTATGACCTCTTAGACTGACTAAAGGGGGCAAAATATTTCAGCAAGATCGATCTGAAATTAGGATATCACCAGGTACCAATCGAACCCTCTGATGTGTGGAAGACTACCTTCAAAGAAAAGGAGAGCCTTTTTGAATGGTTGGTTATGTCTTTCGGATTGACGAATGCTCCTGCAACCTTCAGGAGGCTAATGGACGACATCTTGTGGCCATTCACCAACTCATTTATAGTGGTATACTTGGATGACATTCTAATCTTCAGCCAGAGCTCGGAAGAGCACCTCCACCACATCTGATAGGTTCTCCAAACACTGCAGCAACACAAGCTATGTGCCAATTTGGAGAAATGCACTTTTGGCACGACCCAAGTTCAGTATCTGGGATACATTATTGATGAATAGGGGGTGCATGTGGATCCAGCCAAGATCCAAGTCATTCGGGATTGGCCATCTCCAACCACTCTGACAGAGCTCCACAACT
>APFE031692910.1:28486-40779 GCA_000404065.3 Pinus taeda
GATCTTTCTAACGAGCTATTGTACGCGTCAAACAGAGATCATATGCCAAAGTTACAACCCCGGGAAGTTGATGTACCAATTTACCCAAACGGGGCCCACAGTTTGGCGTTTCATCTTCTAGGGTTAGGTTTTGGAATCTTAAGGATTTTCCATTGTTTCTCAACAATAAATAGGCCTTCAAGCCTCATTGTAATAGAGTTCAGAGGCATGTAGCCACCACATCTCTTCTAAGAGATAAGCTACCATCGCCCTAGCTGGTTTATTTTCATTACTGTTTGTAAGCATATTTCAGTATTTTACATTAATGAAATGAAGTATTATTTCCACTGCATATCTGTGTTTATGGTCATCTCTGTAATTTGTTGTGTTCCTATTTCAGTCTAGATCATATTGACCTTAGGAAAGTTGATTTGGTCTCCAAGATGGAGATAATGATGAAGTGTTTCATCTTTGGAAAATCATGTAGAAAATATGTAAAGATATGCTTGACTTGAAGGGTCATTTGTTTTAAAGGCATGTTTTGTGGGCTTGGTATCTGTTCCGTCATTTGTATGCAGATGTAAGACATGGAGGTGTTCACAAGATGTGAGATCTATTTCTTTTGTTGAAGCAAGAGTTTTAGGCCATCCAGTTGTTGTCTGTATTTCTGTTGTTGTTAACAGTTGTTGTTGATAGCTTGTCAAATAGGTACAAATGAAAATTTTGTGAAGCAGATGTAACTTAACATTCGTTTGAGCCACCTTGGATCAATGATGAAGGAAGAGAAGTTCAAACTACCTTCTATGACCATCACAGTAGGAATTCTACATGAAGTCAAGGAGGAAAATAGTTATTCACAAGATGACCAGGACATCCAGGAAGGAGAGTGGTCAAAGGCTTTGGTTCAGAGGCACTATGCAAGGCAAGTGTATGGAGGCTGAAAGAAGAGGGTGTTGTTACTCTCATTTACTATTCAGATCACTATGTCAGTCTTTTCGAGACCAAAATTTCTTTTAGTGGGAAGGTATGATCCAAAATTGATCTAAGATAGACTTCTAATTCTCAAGTGTTCCTCACATAGGAAAATGAAAGCCTAGGGCTACTCCTCGAAATAGTCCCATTGCACGGATCCTTTCATTTTGAATCTACTACAACTTGAATGGGCTAAAATGGACCTCAGATGAAGAAGTTATCGCAAAAAGAAGTTTTCCATGGTCCTTTGAAAAGGAGGCAAATTATTCCAAAAATGGGCTTAAGGCCTTATAAAGGAAAATCACATCGAAAGGGTTAAGAGGAGGACTTAACACAAGGGTGGAAGGATCCTCGATTAGCGATCTTCGATCATATCACAATTAGAGGAAGGTTACATGTGATGTCAAAACCCCGGGTGAGGTGATGAGCGACTGTGATTATGATCAGCGAATCGACGATCGACACACCCAAAAGGGAAGGACCCATAGCACTATGATATGCTGATATGCGATCAATGATGGTGCCAATATGTGATAGTGCCGACTTATGATTGCAATTACTAGATCAGTAGATCAGTGTCGGCAATATGAGATTGCATCGCAATGTTCCATGGTATATGGGAAGAACCCCGAGGTGATTGCGATTAAGATTTGCTATTAGGACTCGGACCCAATAAGGATTATAGATGTGATTGCATACGTTTTGAGATCTGTATTTTCAGATTTTCTATGTATTCCTTTGTATTTGGGTTTTTTGACCTCCTGCCTGTGCGATCACGATTTCAGATGACAGGATGGACCCAAGAGGGATATAGATGTGATTGAATGCATTTTGAAGTCTGAGCTAAATGCTCCACGATGTGCTTCTCGGTAGTTCGCCTGTGTATTCCGTTATGTTGCTGTTTTCAAGTTTTTTCCTGAAGGAAGGCCCCGATTCTTTTGTAACTGCCCCAGATCATTGTGCCACGCTGTAAGCAGGCCTTTTGTAATAATGATGCATTTGTAACGCATAGAGCCATAGAGCCAGATGGCCAAGCATAGAGCCAGAGAGCCAGAGGACCAGATGCAAAGCCACAGGAAGCATAGGAAATGCAGAGGCAGAGGAATTATTGTACGGAGAGCAACAGATGCAAGCCGTAGTGTCAGAGGATTCCTCACAAGTGATAGAGAGCACGATTGACACAGAGAGCACACCAAAAATGTAGTAGTAGATAAGTGAGTTCTCCCTTCAGGGAGCTCACAACTATACAAAGCTAGAGCTCAAGATAGCTTCACAGAACCAGAGGGTTGATAGCAGCAGAGAGCCAGAGCCAGAGCCAAGAGCAAGAGCACTAGAGTCACAGAGCAAAAGTGCTTGACAGAGGCATAGCTACCAGAGGTTGGAGGCAGAGCATCAGAGATAAAGAGCTCAAAGCCGACTTCTAAGAGCTGTGATGCTATAGTGACGATGCAGAGTAGCAAAGAGATCGAAATGGTCAAGTTGTTGCTAGTGTCCAAAGTGTGCCAAAGACGAAAGAAGGCATTCCAGAGATAGTGAAAGAATTCTGAGGGAGTTGGTGCAAGCTAGAGCAAGATTGCTCAAAGCGTTGATTGAAGGAGTCAAGTCCAGAGAAGCCTAACTCTGTCTGCAAAGTGAGGACAACCAATGAGATAAGATGGCATTCTAAACCCATAGAGTCATGTTTGTAAACCTATGGATTTGAGCGTGGAGATTGTAAAAGAATTTATTCCATAAACCTAGATAGCTGAGCTGAGTTGACTAGAGCTAATGGAGACATAGCCCAAGACTTTTGGGTGAACTCCTAATTATATTGTTGTCTTATGTGTTTTCTTACTTGCTGCTTTATTCATTTTTATATGTATTTTATATCATTTTAAGCAAATGAATTTAAGGAACATGATCTGTTAAAAACAAACATAAGCATACACCTATTTCAAGCACTTTTTAATTCCGTAATTGGTTAATCATAAGATCTTGGGAATATTTAAGCTTTGGAAGTGGGAGAGGTTCTTGTAAGCTGACAAGAAGCCTATAGTGCCCCATTTTGAGATTAGTTACTTTGTTTGTTTTACTCTTTATTGAGACCATAAGTGTAAATTTGAATTAGAATTGTTAAATATTGTTAAAATATTTAATATTCACTGTGGCACATTTACCTCAAAGTTCTCATAGAATGCATGGTTTACCCCCTGATTTTATGCCTGGTAAATTGAAAACTACAAAAGTAGAAAAATCTAAAACTATAGAACATGTAACATCAAAATAACTTAAAATATATTCACCTTTGTTATAGAGCCTGACATTACATAATCTGAAATGTTACAAACTAAAGAGGTAGAAACTAAAATAATTGAAAGTCCTGAACCTAAAGTAATTGAATCTAAAATTTTATAACTTGAAGTAATTTGACCTTAAATTTCTGAAGTAGAATTATGTTTACCTAAATAAATAGAAGTAACCGATCCTAGAAATCCATAAGCTTATGACTATCCTTGATTAGGTTTAGTATCTACCCATCTTATAGCTACATCTATAGAAATTGTAACTTTAGGTATTGAAGTAGACAATCTTCGACTTGGTCTACTAAGTATAGAGGATATTACTTAAGACCTTGGTCCTGTTAATCCTCCCATTACTAGGGTTACAGATCCTCACCTTATTTAGTTAGCATCTCCTTTATAGAAAATCCCTTAGTATGAAGCTCTACGTAGTTCTCCAAGACCTACATGGGTTGGTAAGGCTAAAAGAGTACCCTTGTTACACACTATTCATCCTTTACATCAAGTCTAATGATGACTAAGTCAACATTGGAAAGTCAAACTTCATCAGCCCTTGTAAGTGGACCTCTTGAGTCAAGTATGACTTCATGTTTAATATACCTCCTGAATCTTATCTTTGTGGTGTATCTTTCATACCTATAAGGTATCAATCACTCAATGGGGTCTCTTTAGGAGCTACTACCAGTCCTTCCTTTCCAGAATTTCCCACTTTATCTCCATAAATTTAGTCTAGTTTACTTTTATTGAGTATTTATCAAACTGCCCATATGGTAGTTGCTTCACAAACCTCCACATTTGGGGTACGATCAAGACTTGATAAAAAATTTAATTTATTATATAGTGGTCTTGGATTTCCATAACAACCCCCAACTAAATCTTATCCTATTGGGTAACAACCTTCCTTTTGATCTTATATTCCCACTAGGGGAACTGCATATTCGAAAATTTCCTCTAGTTGGAGGTCATTGTGTTGGATCTTATCCACTTCCTATTCAAACACCTCAGGTGAGCTTACATAATCTACCAAAACTCAACCTATTACTAGTCTTTCATTCACTAGAATGGTTGGTACTCCTTGGAACCTTGCTTTTGACAATTTTCCTCAAGTTCCTTCCAGTCAACCTATTCAGGGTTTACCTCAAGCTCTCTCTATCTAGCCTATTCAATGTTTACCTTAGTTTCATTCTAGCCAACCCATTTAGGATATTCCTCAATATCTATTTCATCAACCTATTCAAGAAACACCCTAAATACCTACTAAATAACTTGTCCAAGGTATACCATAGGTGCCATGTAAAGGTCAACTTTTCCAAGGCCAAACTATTCAAGATAAACCTTTCCAAGGCCAACCTTCCCAAGGCCAACCTTCCCAAGGTCAACCCTTCTAAGGACAACCTTTTCAAGGATTTCCTCTAGCCCAACCCGATCGAGGTTACCCTATATTTTCTCCTTCGGTTTATCCTAGTGGGATGAAAATTCCTATGGCACAACCTATTTAGGGATATCTCAGGTATCCTCCTCTAGTAGTTGGTCTCATCTACATGGTTACCAATATCCTCAAAATATTGTAATTGACAGTTACCATTTATCACTACATTATATTTACTAGGCCTGTCTCGGCTTAGTAATGACTCAATTTATCATTACCCTTTTTGGTCAATTATTCCTACAAAGTTACCAAGTGACATACCAAAATTTGATGGTAAACATAGATAAAACCCATCGAATGACGTCATGACTTATCATTTATGGTGTTCGTCAAACTCCCTAAATGTTATTACATTTGGCTACATCATTTCCAACTGACTTTAACAGGTCTTTCAGCTAAATGGTACATTGAGTTACCACATGCATCCTTTAATAAATTTAATGCCTTAGCAACATTAATTTTGACACACTTTTGGCTACCAATCCGATATGAAACTGGTACTTAACTTTTAACTTCATTATGATAGTCAGACTCCAAATATATCTCTGATCAAATACATGAATGGAAATGTCATCGTTTTCTAGTTAAAGCTTATATTCTAGATCAATTATTAGTGAATGTTTTTTCAAATCACTACTTCCTAATATAATTGAAGATGTTGAAGAATGAGGAGTTATTACTGAAGAGAAAGTTATTTATCATGCCCATTATTTATATCTAATTTATTCACAATTTGACACATTGTACCAAAAAATTCCTAATGCTCCTCGTCCATAAAACACCATTCCATTAGCTTCTACACAATCTCACATTGTTGATGTTGTGATTAGTTTTGTTAGCCAAAATTCTACAAGTAAACCTTCCAATCATTATAATACTAAGTCTATTGCTATTGTTTTTGTTCAAAATTCACCTCATATTACTACCACTCTTATGAATACTTTCAATAATAACACATTCCAATCCTCATAAACTTGTAAATATCAACAACCTAAAGGTGAAAAGAAAGGAAAAGGAAAATAAAAACAAAATTCCCCTCAACAAGAAAACCAATAAAAACATAATCTCTTGATGAGAAACATAAACCGTGTTATCCTTGTATCATTTGTAACTAGGATCATTATACTAAGTGATGTCCTCATCAACCCGGAGTTAATCGATTTCTTCAAGGTTCTTGTGCACCTACTATCCTAATAGATCCTTTCCCCTCTCAAGAGACCAGAATGGTTATACAAAATCACTGTTTTTATTTTGAAAACTTTGTGGGCATCATGGTGATGTGTGATGAGTCTGCTCATGTTATGGTAGCTACAAGAACTAAATATTATGTTTCTACAAATCCTCATAAGGGAAGCACTAGATATAACCTTTCCACATCAGTCCCACCTCCTTTTGATCCTCTACATATCGAGTGATCAAATTTTGAAACAATGTTTTGACCCCCCTAAATTTGTCATTCGAAAGTTGTCTTTTAGTTTGCACGCTAGAGAGACTCAAACTTATAATATTGGTGAACACTTAGCTCAAGATACTTCAGTAATGTCGACTCTCAAAGTGCTTCAACATTTCCCAACACAATGGAAATCATTGTTATCAGCTATTGGTGGAATTGATCCATATGATTTGAAACATATAGCCTTTGATCTTGAGAATCATGTACCTAGACTCACACATCAACTTTCATTTCAAGTTCTAGTTGTTGTACGTGGGAAACATGTTTTTTTCACTGTGATAGACGAGGAAGCTTCTATGTGCATTATGTTTCTATCTTGTTAGAAAGCCTTAGTCTCTCCTTGAATTAACCAGTCACCTACCACTCAGAAAGCATTTGATGGAAGAGAATTCAAACCCTACAACACTTTCATTGCATTACCCATGGAATTAAAAGGTAAAATGACTATTGTCAAAGTGGAAGTCATCGACGTGAAACTAGAATATAACCTTTTACTAGGTAAAATCTAGACTTATACCATGTTTGTAGTGGTTTCTTCACTCTTTTGTGTGATCCATTTCCTCATTAGGGGAAAATACTAATGATAGACCAATTTTCTTTTTATGCTTCTAATTTACATACCATCGGTAGTGTACCTTTTTTAGGTAAAATGCATGTTTCTTATGAAAACATTGGTGTGGGTCTACTCAAAGATTCATCACTAATGGGAACATTTTCACTCCCTCCACCCAATATTTCACCCATAGTCACCTCAGCCAATATGAATTCATCAAAACCTGGAACATATGATCCTTGTATAGTGCCTACTCAATCAAAATTGGCAAGCTATATGATAGAATGCCAGTACTACCAATTGAATCAACTTATGAAGCTATCCATTTGGCCTTTGTGCCCCATTTTGAACCAAATTACCAAGTGAACACGCTCGTAAATGAGTACTCTCAATCATCCTAGTTGATATCTATTTTAGATCCTGGTCCTTCTGATGACATTTTTCATATAGATGAAAGCATTATGGATATTATTTCATTCAATCAAATTCCTTGGGGAAATTATCATCATGGTTCCTCCTTTCTTCCCAACATAAAACCATTGAAAACAACTTTAATGCTATGTTTTCACTTGAGACAGTTGATGACCCTGAATTCCCCATATTGATTAATGAATCTACATTTGAAAATAATTTAAGGAATATATCTATTGTTGCATTTATTTATGCAAGGAGTTATTGCTCTGTGATATCATTCCTGGTTGAGAGCACTAGACAGTAAAAGAGAATGGCTAATACAATATAATAAAAATCCCCAATACAGATGGTGATGCATATAGTTTCGATGCAATTTTTGATGCTACAAAGTATGAGCAAGTACCTTTCCTCCTCCCAGGTTGGTGATGTATTTTGGTCCTGATGCAAAATCCTTGCACACCAATCAAGCGATCTCTTTTATCCACTCCTGATCCAAAGCCTACACAAAAACAAACCCAAACAAAGAGGACAAGTGATCTTTCGCAGAAGATGATAAGCTCAAAACATCTAAAAATCAAACATTAAAATTACCGCAAAACTGACATAAGGGGAAGGAAAATGTTTTTTACTAACCATATGAATGAACTTGCATCAAATTTATAACTTCTAGAAAAGGAGATCCTCTCCTCTAGCTTGTAGTATGGTATCCCCTCTCAATACAATAGAGCTCTTCTGTTATAGTTTTCATACTCTCCACTGTGCCCCCTTTCCTCTTGGTGGGATTATATAGGCTCATTCTATCCTCTAGGAGAATGTACCTAGACACCTAGGGGCTCTAGAAGTTAGGAAACTTCAACAATAATGGACCCCAAGCCAACTCATACACAAGTGGGTCAAGTTGATCTCCTTGGGAATGAAAAATATAGAAACCTTTTTCACAATTATGAGCTTTTTATCAATTATCTCAATTATGAAATAAATATTATCTCATAATTATAATATTTTGGTGAAACAATTATGAGAAATTTCTCAATTATGTATTTTCACCCTTTTATCATGGGATAAATCTCACATAAGTAAAATAAAAGGTGAAAAGGGATACATTTTAGCCAAACAACTGATGGCTGAAATGAATTACAATAATACTCAATGCTTAAAATGGGAGGAAGGAGCCACGAATACAAAGTTAGATCTTAGGAACTCCTATGTTGAAGTATCAAATATGCTAATAGCATCCGCAAGGTGAGCATGCCCATACTGGGTCAGAAGAAATATTGAACATGGCTGCCATAAAATACATTGTGGATCCATGACATGAAATGTTATAACATGGCCACGAAAGACATACATAGTGGATCCATGTGGCTCAATAGATAAAGCATAGCCACTAGCAAATAGAATGTGGATCTATGTCACAGTATACATTAGTAGGACTATGGACACATGGAAGACAAAGACGTGTCTCAAGATAGCCCTCAAAGTATATAAATGATACATAACTCCAATGTAGCCTGGGAAGGATGCCTTTTAAGAGTGAGATGTCCCTAACATAGGGAATTTGACATAAACCCGATGGTATGAATCTACATCTTACAAATATATGAGCTGAAGTGGAGAAGGGTAGAAACCATCTGATTACTAGCAAAAGAGGTAAACCAGTAATAGGTGCAAGGGAATCCACGAATGAGGAAAATGGACCCCAAGGTACCTAGTAAAGTTCACCAAGTGTGAACAAATGAGATGACATAGAATTCCACTGAATTTGATCAATCAAGATCCAATGATGTAAACCCATTTTTAATCACAAGGAAGCCTGCCACTAAGGTATGCAAAATCCAATGTACTATCAATTGCTAGATCAGGCTCCTGGATATTGAGCTAAAGTCGAAAAGAGAATATTTGTTAAAGGAGGGCCTTAATGTATCCCCCATCAATCAACATGGAATAGACCGAGATGATCTGATGTATGGATGAAGTCATGAATCAATGAAGTACAACTAACACAAGGATAGCCAACTCAAAAATTTCAATAGGGTATTGCAAATGGTCGACATAAGCTAAGACTTCCCTTGAACACATAGTGACACAACACAAGAGTGACTTGACAACATGACTAATGAGAACCATGTGATATCATGCAATGATGTAGGAGGCATCAAATCATGCTCCATCTGACTGGAAGAGTAACAATTTAGAGCAGTAAAGAGACTCATATGGATGGTACGGCTCCTAGGAAAGCTAAAACCCAACTATGAAATAATGAAATAGATAGCTTCCATGTTCAACGGAGACATCGCTGATGCTGCCATTTTGACAACTAATGCAAATAAATGTTCCCTTCTCTTTTTATAATCTCCTTTTTCGTAAAATTTTCCCTGAAGACTGAAAAAGAAATAAAATTATACAAGGGGGAACCTCCTAGCCATAGTAAAATAGGGTATTCCTGTTTTGTAACTATTCTATCTTAGTTTAGAAAAGGGTTAAACTTATTCTACGTAGATGACACTTCAGGGACTTTAACGAGTGTGAAGTAGACAAGTTCACTTGACAATATTTTCTAGATTAAGGAGTTTGAAAATATCTTAAAGAAAAATCCTCTTGGAAGAAAAAGTGGTATAGATGGTAGCAATTGGTTTTGGTAATGTTGGAACTACTTGTGACATAAAAAGGACAAGAGGTTGGCTAATAGGACCACTCATCACAGTGGTTCCTCCAAGAAAGGGAAAAACACCAAATGAAAGCAGATGGTCAACCAAGTACATGATGCTGATGGAACGGAGAACCCAAGGCTCATACTGTAAAAAAAGGTGATAAAAGAGTGGCAATAATAAGGGACAAAGATGTTGGAATCCTCCTGGGGTAAATCCAAAAATGAGATGAAGAAGTGGACATGTGGCTCAGACTTTAGGTCATGGCGGGTCAGAACAAGGATTTTGAAAAGGGGAATAAAATGATTACATGGACAGCAAGATGGAAAAGAGGTGCTAAGTAGGGTATCCATGAGCAAGTAAGATCTACCTCCAAGTGATGACATGAGTAAAGGAAGTGGCTAAAGTTACAACTTGATGTGGTCGGACCTAGGGCATAAATATGACACTGATGGTCAAAATGCAATATCAGAAAAAATAACCTACCCCTGTATGCCAAGTTCAAGAGAAACCTACCTAAGGTCCATGGATGTCATAATAAAAATGACACCCTATCGTGCAAAAACCATCTATAAATACTAGACCCATAGTTAAATCACATAATGAAATAAATAAACATCTATGAGGTAAAAACAAGACTATATATTTTTATTTTTATTTCTTTTCAGTTTTATAATCTTTTTGGATTTTGGCATGAATAAGGCATGAAAAATACTCACATCAGACACCAAACCAAAAAATAGATAAATCATCACGGTCTAATGTACAATATGTAGAAGTACAACACAGTCCAGTAGGTCACGCTAAAGGTGTGCCCATAGTTGGGTACAAACCAAGGGTTTCTATATGTGAACTCATGGAGGATGAGGGGACCATATGACTCACTAACCTGGGGCCATGCCAAAGGAATTCAAACTGCTCCATCTAGAAAGGTTGACCATGCCAGGAACATTCTAACATAGTCGCGCTCTTGAAAATAACCAGAGGACATAAGGGAGGATCAAGAAATAAAGGGGGTACAAGATGCTCATCAAACGGTGGAAATGATGTGGGCAATTCATTGGAAAGTTTGGTAGTAGAGTCCCAAGACTTGACTTGGTCCATGGGTGGCACTTCCAAGGAATACTAAGAATATGCCCCCTGAGTTGGTTTAATATTTAAGTTGCCGAGATCTACGTGTTCCAAATCGGGGAGAATAGAGGCAGAAAGAGACATAACCTCCCTATGATTATCAATGGATATATCCATGACCTTCAAGTTGACTAGCAATGGAGGCTTGTCATCAAGAGAGTCATGTGGAAGAAGTGGATCATATTCCATATCATATAGGGATGGTTTTTCTAACCAGCATCCAGAGATACCGAAAAGACTATCGAAGAGGCAATCCCTTTCACAAGAAGTGGCGGAGGATGGTCACTAGCTTTATGAACTTCCATAATAATAGGTGACACCTCCTAAGTATCTGGAGGTTGATGGGGTCGACAGGTGCTAGAATAGATCATATGCATCAGATTTGAGGTAGAAGTAGAAGGAGTGTTGGGTGGAGGGATATGAGGAAAAAATCGCATAAGAGATGAGTTTCTAAACAATCCCATACCAATACTTTGTGGTTGATTGGTGTGATCTCCCACAAGTGGGATTGAGGTCCCCGTAGTGGTAAGTTGAACCAATGGCACACAATATCCCAGTTGATCGATAGTGACAATTTTTCCACCATGAGGAAAGCAAATTACACGAAAAATAGATGAGATCATTGTTGTCATCGCATAGAACCAACTACGACCAAGGAGCAGGTTATAATCCAAAATAGCATTGATGACTTCAACGTCGACATAAATAGTTTTACCACCTAACTCGACGGTGAAATTTGGAAGAACCCATTTAGGTACAAAGTTGTGACTGTAAAAGGCTTGGAGACTAGTGTTGGACATGGCAATCATCAGAGAGCTAAGAGCCTTCTAATATGATAGTGAGATAACACACGTGGAAGAGGCTTCATCCACTAAAGTGCAATGAATATTCTTGTGGAAAAAATTCACAATGATTTGAAAGGCAATCTTATGGGAAAGGTGAGGAGTGGCTTTATCGGCATTAAAGGCAATGTGACTAGAGTCAAAAAAATCGACTCCACCAGTGGCAGAAAACAACAACTTTGCAAAACCTCCTAGGTAGACATGGCACAAGGAGCCTGGGCAAGACCTTCAATGATACTGTAATGTTGAGTGGCCTTGGAAGAAGGATTATGTGTCATCTTACAAAGAACACCATAGACAGATGCCACAAACTTATCCAAGGTGAGAGGTCTAGTGGAATTCAGTTGAGCTGATGAGTCCTTAGAGGGAGAACTCAACTCAAGAACATTGTAATATTTGGCTCGTGTAGTCATGTTGACATATTCCTTGCACATGAAGATGAATGAATTATGAGAAGGATGCAGCAAGGCCCCTCTGATCCAGGTGGATGTTGGTGGCCACCCACCTATCCCATTTGGACCCCCACAATTGTCTCTTTTAGCATTTTCAGTTTCCTTAATTGTAGCACAACTTACTATTTTTAGCAGTTTTTC
>APFE031692921.1:0-12335 GCA_000404065.3 Pinus taeda
AAGAAAATAGTTAGCCACACTTTCATCATTATACATCTTGAGAGTCTCATACTGAATCCTGAGAGTTTGAAGTTTGGCACGCTTTACCTGTTCATCTCCTTCATAGCTTGTGACAATCTTTTCCCATATCTCTTTTGCGGATTTATAGTGCATGACCTTCATGAATTCAGTTTGAGATATGCATCCTAGTAGGGTACTGACTGCTTTTGCATTTGTTTCATACTTCTTTTTCTCGTCTGCATCTGTAGGAGTAGTTGAAGGAAAAGCATATCCTGTCTCTACAATATTCCAAACTTTTGTACCAAGAGATTGAAGATAAGCAGTAACTCTTACCTTCCAATAATTGAAGTTTGTCCCATCAAAACCCGGTGGCCTGATAGATGCTTCCTTCTCGTAGTTGCTCATGATAAAGAATCTTCCTTCAAGCGATCAAGCTTCTTCAGAAGGACCTGCTCTGATACCAATTGTTGAAAATAATACTGAGAGGGGGGGTGAATCAGTATTATCAGGATAATTATTCTTTTTCAAAAAACAACTGATATACGCTACTTCAATTTAATAAACTTGCGTATGTACGCAGCTATGCAGAAGAAAACCCGCGTATACAGAACATGCTTTTATTTTACTTAATCTTTCTGATGATGATTGTTAGTCAGTGATGCAGAACAGTATCCAGAGACAGTAAAACAGAGCAGAAAGACAATCAGACACAAGAACACAAGATATAAGGTGGAAACCCAATGTGGGTGAAAACCACCTGCTGCAATTCGTCTCTATCTTCCTTTTAAATTAGAAAACTTCTTTTACAATGTACTGGTGCAGTCTTTTTACCAGTACGCAGGCTGCAACCTGCAGAGAGCTACTACTCTCTCTCTTTCTCCAGTTTTCTCCTGGAAGGGAGCAACAACCCCCTTTAGCTTTTGTACTAGCCAAGATACTAGTATGTAGATGCTGGCCTACAGAAGGCTACAACCTTCTCTTTCTTCCAGGGACCACTTTTTATCAATTTTCAAACTGGATCCATGAACATCAAGAATCAACCAATCTCCTTTCCACCAATTAGATCTGAAACAAGTAGATACTCCTCTGACAGCTGTACACAGAAAACTGTACCAGAAACCATATAGCAGAAACAGAACCCAAAACCCAGCAGCAATAAGCAGAAACAGCCAGATTCACAACTTAAAAGCATATACGCAACTTTAACAGTCTGAAACTTGCGTGCATACGCCTATGCCTATGGGACAAACTGCGTATACGCTCCTTTACTTCACCTAACCATCGTGTATACGCGCCTTCGCTTCACTGAACCTGCGTACAGATCTATAAACGACAATACACTCTTCCAGATATTCAATCACTAAATAACCCAGATCATCAGACTTATAGATCAGACGAGCGCCACATCAAACAGATCAAAATCAACAGGGATACTATCATTAAGCTTAAAGATTATGACCCATGAATAGACCTTGTCCTTCCTTTGTGCTAAAGTCCCTCCTTCCTTCAGATCCAGATCTGCATCACCATCCAATATACCAGCTCTAGCACTTTCTTAGATCTTCAATTATAATTCAGATAATTATTTGCCACCAGATCTCCTTCCTCTTTTATAGTCCTAGGCCTTCCCCAATACCATGGTCCAAAACCATAACATTTCAATACCATGAACCCAAAAACTGTGGATCGGCACAATTGACGAGATGCCATGGTCCAAAACATAGGTTCAAGTTCCAAGATCTAACTGCCATGGACCAAAAGAGTGATCACCAACATATACGCGCTTTTGTAATGTATAACCCGCGTGTATACGCGCCTTTGTCTAGATGAACCTGCGTATATGTCTTTTTCTACTTTCTGAGTGCCTGATCTGAGATCTGTTACCAGAGAGGGTTGCCATCAAGGACAACACCTGTGCCATAGCTCCAAACCTGTGCCATAATGCCAACAGAACTGATGAGGTATACGTGTACTATATGCACTAGGTGATTATTTTCCAGAATAGATTAATCTAATGTAAGAAAATTGAAACTAATTACAAAGCAAATTAAATCAATCTAATCCAATCCAATCCAAATCAAACATAAAGAAATTGAATCAATCTTAACAAAACAACATGGATCAAAATAACATAAAAGAAACTAAACTAAACTTACATAAATGAAACCACACTTGCTTAAAATGAAAATCATACTTGCTTAAAATGAAAATAAATGAAATAACATAATACACAATGTTACCAATATGTACAACCAATGAAAAATGTGTGCAAATTGTGGTTGACAGGGGCCCTTCACTCCTCAGCAAGCACATCGAATGACTATCAGAGTTTTGAGATTAAAGAAACAATATGTATTCCATAAAATGAAGTGGGAGAAAAGCTCCAAAGATATTACAACAATTCAATTCTCTTCTTCTCTATCCTCACTTTACAAATTACATCTTGGATGAAACTCTGAAATTTGGAACCCTTTGTATGAAGGATGCACTCCTATTTATACACAAACTTAAGATAACTAATCAATAAATGTGGATCCACAATTATCTCTTGTCGTTACAACCAATTACCTAAAAATATGAGATACAAATCTTCTCACACATATTTAGGAGACACATATCAAAACATCCATTATTATTCTCCTTTCAATGTGCTTAGTCAATGATCCAAATCTTCTACAATTATTCCACAAATATTCATGAGTTTGAATTGCAATTCGAATTTGTGGTTGAGTAACCAAATATGACCTTCTAGAATCTTCAAAGAGACCTACAATATCATAAAACTCATACCACTTTTAGATATATATGAAAACATGTTAATTTCCTAATATTTAATCATAAATTCTTTTAAAATACCTAAAATAAACGACTTGGAAATAATAATGATAAACCCATATGATCATGAAAATGGTTATTAATGTAGGGTTATGGAGGTACAAACTATGGTAAAGAGTTATGGAACATGTAAAATGATGGAAATTAGGGTAAAAGAGGATGTCATTTTGGAGGCCTAACACTATTCTGGTCATTGTTGGTTACATGTTGGTTATATGATCTATTCTATCTATGACCCTTGACATGTTTTGATAAGCTATTGAATGGTTTATTAAAGCATGGGTTAACAAGTGTTATTGCAGCTAGCTAGAGAGGGCTTAGATCCTTCTTGGTGATTCTTAGATGAAGTTTAGAAGTTTATGATCAGATATGCATTCATTACCTATATCGCACACATTTACCATATATTTGACGAAATGTCTAATGCGTACTAGGCAATCTATAGCAAGTTCTTGCTTCACGTTTGAATGTATGGCATTGTTGTCATGTTAATTATGATTCTCAAAAGTTATAGGTAGTTATGAGAAGTGGACTAGTGTAAGGTTCCACCTCACCAACGATGACGAGTGTAGAGAAGTAAAGGTTACATTCAACACTATCACTTATTTTTTTTAATAATCAAAATACGACTAACTTGGTTATCATGAATATCATGTTCCTTCATCTATTCCAATATAAGAATATAACATAATAAGTCAAGGATAACATTCTGTTAAAACCAATTCCAAAATGCATTTCTCCTCATGTTTAAAAGAACATAATATGTGTTATTTTCATACTTATACGTGAGTTCTAAGTAAGACTGGAAATAAATTCTATCATAATGCCATGTGTGAGCATTAAGCTTAATCAACCTATTTGGCCTCCCTAGATTATGCTAAATAGGTTCCATTTATTGGGTCTTTACTTCATAACCACGAAGTATGCCACATTAACCTAAAATATCCTGCTTCTATTACAAAAATCACATATAAAGGCATAAGTAATAATCTACATGTAATAAGGTAACTAAAGAAGGAAGATATCTCTCTTCATAAAAAAAAATCTAATGATATGTTTATGAAATGGAAAAATGGAATAAAAAAATATATTGACCCAACACTCTTTCCAAAGTCATCATCTAAAAATCTTCATTCCCAAGTAATAGGGACAAACAATTATTTGGATAATGACATTGCTTCAATTATGAGACTCATATAATGAATGGTACGGTAAGAGTTGTTACTGTTACAAATTCAAAAACATATTACTCTTCAAAAGGTTCCAAGTAGAACAATAGACTTACCAAAATTAGGCACAATTAGTTGCTTGCTACACCTACTCAAGTACAAAACTACACTCATGAATACATTCAATTTGGACAACTTACTATGCTCACTTGCATAAGTAATTAAATCCTATAGAATTTGTCATTGTAAAATTGTTTCCAACAACACCCTTTTTTTATGATAACTTTATATGATAAAAGTGACACTATCTTGTTGATGTATTCACACTTTAGCAACTTTACTAAAATTCATTTTCACATTTATACAAAAAAACTTGTAGACATAGGAAGCTACATCTATTGAATAATCTATTCATAAGTTTATGATACATAAAAGCTATAGTCAATGAGACATTTATCCTAAGAATTTATGTGCATAAAAACTATAGCCATTGAGACCTTTTGACAAATAGTTTGCAAGCATACAATATACAACCATTAAGGCATTTTGTCAAACACTTGGTGACCATCATCTCTTAAGGCAATTTTGACAACAATTAGCAACATGAATATAAAATTTGTACTCAACCTATTTAACTCATAAATTCATAAATTAAAACTTCAAATATTGACATATTAAAACATAAACTAAATCATCTTATTCCTTCACAACAAAAAAATTGACAACAGGGACACAAAGTTTGTAGTAGTAATCTACAAAATTGCCTGGATTTATGATATGGGTTTGGAAAAGTATGTTTTTGGAATCAACTATGGGTTTACAGGTCCTTTTGACACAGATATCCCCTAATGTTGGGCTCAATTGCATCCAAAACACCCAGGGATGCGATTCTTTAAAACAACAAAAAAAAAAATTCCTACTATCTCATTTAACACTTTTGTCAAACACTAAGAATGAATACTTCATCTACAACTATACATGGATAAATAAACCTCAAATTTATGCTAATATTATTGTTTTCATCAAACTCACAGCATCCTAAATGCTTCATCATGTAAGACTTTCAGTCAATTATTTTGCAACAACACTGTACAAAAAAACTTATATAAAATGAACTACCGTTATTGTAGAATTTATTCAAACATTTTGTGTACAACATTTTATATACATCTAAGTTTCATCTAACAACCCAATTCACAGTAAGCAAAAACCATGCTATGTTATGAAACCAACTCAAAAAAATATAGAAAAGAAATATCAACACCTTAGAAATCAACCTCTTCGAGGGGGCAACCTCCTTTACATTACACAAATGAACAATTCTTGGATGATACAAATGACAAAACCTCCTTTCTATATATAGGAGTTTAAGGGGTCAAAATATAATCAAAGCCAACATAACAATAATTATATAAGGGCACAACAATAACAATAGTGGGCTTCTATGGGGCACAATAATAATAATATGGGGACAATAGGGGCACCACAATAATAATAAGGGCTACAATGATAATAGTAATGGGGGAATCACTAGTATTATAGGGACCTAACATGCCCCTCTCATTCAAAAAAGTGTTGTCCTCAACGCTGAGTAGTTGTGGATGCTTTTGTATAAAATTCTCATCCTCCCATGTGGAATATTTAGTGGGTAAGTTCTTCCACTTGACAAGATACTTTGAAATTGATTGATTTTGTAGCTATCGATTTCTTGTTTATGTGACTGCTTTAGGTTCCAATATGATTTCTCCTTGCTTGTCAAGTTCTGGCAATATTGTTTGAACCCGGAGCTTGTCACCAATAACCTTATTTAAGCATGAAACATGGAAAACTGGGTGCACTCGGGAAGCTGCATGAAGCTCCAATTTGTATGCCATAGTACTGATCTTTTGCAACACCTTGTATGGACCATAATACTTTGGTGATAATTTATTATCCTTCTTAGCTTGCTTGAGGGACATTTGTTTATATGTTTGTAGCCATAGAAATACCCAGTCACCTATATCAAAACTTCTTTCATTGCGATGTTGATCTACCTATTTTGTTTCATTCTATTATGTGCCAAAGGTAGGTTATCCTTTAAGAGTTGGAGCCACTTGTTGAATGCCCAATGTGATCTCACTATTGAACCTTAGAATTTTCCTCTTAAATATGATGTGATGGACGGTGGGCTGATATCCATAAAGTTCCATAAATGGGGTCATTTTTGCTGTAGTATGGAAGGAAGTGTTATACCACCATTCAACCAAAGGCAACCATTTGACCCATTGTGTTTGTTTATCAGATATAAAGCAACGAAGATATCCTTCCAAATATTTGTTTACTATCTTAGTTTTCCCATTAGATTGAGGATGACAAGATGAGATATGAGCTAACTGAGTACTACGACAAGAAAATAATTATGTCCAAAAATTTCGAGTGAAAAATGGGATCTCTGTCACTTACAATAATCTTTGGGTATCCATGTAGCTTTTTAATTGTTACCATAAATGCAGTAGAAACTGTATTGGATTTAAATGGATGAGATAATGCACAAAAGTGTGCATACTTTGTAAGTATGTCAACTACCACCATGATGACACTCTTTCCTTCAAACTTGCGTAAAGTTGTGATAAATTCCATTGAAACCTCCTCCCAACATTGACTTGGAATGGATAAAGGTTGTAATAGACCCAGGGACTTAATTGTTTCAACTTTATTTTGTTGGCAAAGCAAACATTCCGCTACAAACTTTTGAATATCAGATTTAAGGCCATCCAAAAAAATTCCTTCTTAGCCCTGTGGTAAGCTTTTAAAAATCCTGAGTGCCCTCCTAAGGGAGAGGCGTGCAATTCCATAAGAATTTTTTGTTTGATTTGGAAAATTTGACATAGGTATAAGTGATCTTTGTACCATAACGAATCATTTTTCCAACTAAATGTATAAGATGTACTAGGATCTTATTGTATCTTTTGAATGAGTGCCCATACTTCTTCGTCATTCTTCCATTCATCCCTTGATTCATTTATCCAATATGGTTGGATAATAGAAATGACACAAAGCAATGCTTCCACATCCTCATCCTTTCTTAAGAGTGCATCTGCCACAACATTTTTCTTCCCTTTTTTTTATATGACTTCAAAGTCATAACCCAACATCTTTGTGACCCACTTTTATTGCTCTTCTGAAGATAATCTTCGTTCTAAAAATTATTTAAGACTATCATAATCCGTTTTTACCTTGAAGTGTCTTCCCATTGGGTATGGTCGCCATTTCTTAAGTGCATGTAGTATTTTTGCATTTCCTTCTCATAAATCACTTTGTGTAAATACTTTCATTTGATTGGTCGACTTTCGAAATAAATGGGTCTTTCTTTTTGCATTAAAACAACATCAATTCCATTTCCCGAGGCATCACATTCCACAATAAAAAAATTTGTGAAGTCTGGCATAACTAAGACTAGTGCTTGGCACATTGCCTCTTTAAGATGTTCAAAGGCCTTCGTTGCCTCAAAATCCATAAAATTGCATCTTTCTTCAATAATGTTGTTAGAGGTGCTGCTATTCTCCCATAATTCTTAGCAAATTGCGATAATACCCTGTCAACCTGAGAAATCCTCACAGATACTTTATGGATGTGGGGATTTTTGGCTTTAATTTTGCTAGGGTCTACCTTAACACCTTCATGAGATACAATATGACCCAGATATTCCACCTCTTGTACTCCAAAGAAACATTTGGAGCTTTTTACATGTAATTGTTTCTCCTCCAATAGTTTGAGCACCCTGTCAACATGTTGAACATGATCCTTCCAAGACTTGCTATAGATTAGTTTATCATCAAAAAATACTAACACAAATTTTCTAAGGAAGGTTTTAAAAATGGAATTCATCAAACCTTGAAATGGAGAAGGTGCATTGGTAAGGCCAAAATGCATGACCAAAAATTCATAATGACCCTCATGAGTTCTAAATGTTGTTTTCAGAATGTATTCAATCTTCATTCTGATCTGATGATACCCTGAATGAAGATCCAACTTGGTGAAGTAGATTGATCCATGCAATTCATCCCATAGTTCATTAATGACAAGAATGGGAAATTTATCTTTAATACTAAGCTTGTTGAGATCCCTATAATTTGGACACATGTGCCATGATCCATCCTTCTTGTGCACCAATACTACTCGAGCAGAGAAAGAACTTTGTCTAGGTTTAATTATACTAGCCTCTAGAATTTCTGCAACCATATGTTGAATTTTAGTCTTTTGGGCATAGGTATATCTGTAAGGCTTGATGTTTGGAAGAAAACTTCCTAGAATCAAATGAATAGCATGATCATGAACACAAATAGGTGGGAGACCTTTGGGAGTCTTAAATACCTTGGAATGATTGTCCAAGACTTTTTGGAGATCTAGAGAAATAGATAATTTGGATGTGGGAACCTCTAGAGAACATAATTGTGCAATTACACATCATTTTTCTTTCTTTAGAGCTTTGTCATTCCATTAGAGTTGATTATCTTTCCCGGTTTCCCTGCGATACCTCTTAATTCAACTTCCTTTCCTTCCAAAGAAAATTTCATGAAAAGTTCTTGAAAATTAAAATCTATTGTACCCAAGGATTGTAGCCATTAGACTCCTAGTCACAACATCCAACACCAACCCATTGGAATGGAAATCTATTGGGCTTATCAATACATCATTATCCCACTGGATAGCTTGATATTATGGCACTTTTGAAAGAAATTTATGGTTCCTCCACTTGCAACCATCACTTGGCACTTTGGTGTTGGATATAGGAAGCAATTCAATTCCTTGGCTATCTTACAATGAATAAAATTATGGGTATTGTCCGAATCAATCAATACTAATACATTTTTCTTCTTGATATGTCCTTCTATCTTAATAGTTTGAGGAATGGTAATTCTGGCCAATGCATTACAAGATAAGGTAAGATTCATTTCTTCTTTCTCTTCTTCATGAGTCATGCTAGAGCTTTCAGGTTGCTTACTAGGTGTTTCCATTTTCTTTCTTTGAGGCATCAATTAATGATAATTATGCTTCACTATGCCCTTTGAACTTCAAACTAATCTTTCAACCCAAACTTATGCAAAATTTTAAAAAGACTACACACCTTTTTTCATTTTGTATAAGATCAATGTTGAATATGTTGTATCTTAGTAATTACGGATCTCTAAGGTCTAAAATTGCTTCTTGCAGTAGCCCTCTGAGTCTTCTTTCCAATTCCACTAGTCTTATCAAAATTGGATTCTCCAAGAAAGAGTTATTCCCAATCTCCCAAGATGACCTGATTATATAATTTTTCAGTAGAGTGAACTTGTACGATGTGTCAGGTGTCACTGTTTCGACCTTTGAATCTGAAAAAGATACATAGAAAACGAAAGTCCATCCTCTTTCTGTAACTTCTTACGAAATTTCAATTTGATGCTTAGAGAGAAAGTTATGATTATTTTCCCAAGGTCACCTATTTGGAATGTAATTCAGGAGTCTACAAAATCCCTATCTTCCTTAGATCATATCTCTATAAATATAGCGCGACAAGATCAAAAATTCAGACCTTAGGTTTAGAAAATTTTTGGCTCAAATGGGTTTGTTTTTTAGCTTCTAAAACATTGCAGAAAAAATGTTATAGCGAAAATTCCACGATGACCTGTTTGGAGCAGCAAAACCCTAGAATCCAAAGCTCTGATACCAAATGTTATGAAACTAGCTCACAAAAATATAGAAAATAAATATCAACGCCTTACAAATCAGCCTATTCGAGGGGGGAACCTCCTTTACATTACACAAATGAAGAAATCTTGGATGATACAAATGACAAAACCTCCTTTCTATATATAGGAGTCTAAGGGGGCACAGTATAATCAAATCTGACATAACAATAATAATATAACGGCACAACAATAACAATAGTGGGCTTATATGGGGCACAATAATAACAATATGGGAACAATAGGGGCACAACAATAACAATAAGGACTACAACGACAATAGTAATGGGTGAATCACTAGTATTATAGGGACCTAACATGCTACCAAACATATAATATTGAATTTGGATAATAGATATATCCTACTATGGGCAAAGATTCATTATAAACTGAACTTGAAAAATTTGGAAACACATTCTTGTTTTAGTCCCCCTGCATGCACATTCTCAGCTATAGTTTCCATTCTTTATTGGTTATCTCATAACATAAACATTCACAAGTAGTAATTTCTCATAAATTGAAATTTCTACAACACTTTAAACTAATAATGAACTAAAACTTCAAGAGTGTTTATGAATTGATAGTGTATATATACAACTCCAAAGATGAGAGTATGATTCAGCTCCAATATCCTTACCAACTTACTGTGAACCATCTGGTTTTCCACCCAACCATATCCAAGGAAAACTCCCCCTGAAACCCCTGAGCAGTAAGAGCTCACAAACAATACCAAAATACAATAGTAGAGAGATATCAAAGGCAAGCTAAGGAAGATAAGTTTCACGTCCTCCCAATACCATTCATGGTCATCTCCAATAGGTAGAGCTACTTAGTAATTTAGTTTAGGAATTTGAAATTCATTTCAAAAGAAATTGGCTACTCTACAAGTCTCTCCCTCTCATAATTTGTTTTTTTAATAAATCTCCCTAACTCTTGGTATCACAATGCACCTCCCTATCCCCCTAAGTGAGAATACATGAGACACATATATATATATGAGGAGCAAAAAATTATTGTGGTAAATGAGGAGTAATATGCCTGCCTTGTATTCCATTTAAAGGAGTGTAAGTCATGCCATTAAGGAGAGGTATGCATGCCTTAGTTAAGGAGAGTGTAACTTATGCATTAAAGATATCATAAGAGAAATCTTTTGTGACATGACTTTAATGAGTGTAAGAGGAATATGCAATTCTTGATGAATGCATAAAATAGAGTGTAATGTTTTCTAAAAGAGAGAGAGGATTCGAGAGAGCGCGAGTGAGAGTCCATCCAAGGATGAGAGGTTGGAAGTGATTGATGTATATGAAGGGACTTGAATTCCTTTTTAATAATAATTATCATAGTCTCATAAAGATAATAATAATAATATTATTAATATCGAGGATTAAGTTGAGATTGAATTATTAGGATTGATTAATGATAAGCTAAGTGATTTTCCTCCAACTATATTTGATTACCAATTGATGCAAGGTGATTTACTATTTTTGGAAAGTCATGCTTGAGATATTAGACATGACTTTCTATTTTTATAAAGTCACTCTAGGACTGTTAGAAAATAGGTTTTATTAAGGAAATTCATCCCTAAGCTACCCATGAGTGGTATTTTTCTTCTGTAGAATAGGGATTCCGCACCCATATTGCACACATCTTCGTGCCTTAGTAGATTGAGGACTTCATGCCTTGATCTACTCTAAAGATCCAAGATTCCACACCTTGATATTTTTAAATATTTAGGACTCCACACCCTAAACATTTTATTATAGATACACGACTCCATGTCCTTATCTTTCATGGATTTAGGACTCCGTGCCCTAATCTTTTTATTATAGATCCAAGACTCCACGTCTTTATCTTTCATGGATTTAGGACTTCATGCCTTAATTTCCAGGGCTTCTCATCTGCTCTTATTTGAAACTCCATGCTTCACCTTAAGGTACTGATTGTGAGCAAATACCTATCTGATGGTTCGTTGGTAAGGCCTTATTCCAAGACCTACACATATCACAATCTCATAGATAAAATGAATCAATGAATTTTATAATTAAATTATTCACATTTTACCAAACATTGTGCATGACTTCCACATCCATTTTTGTTCTAGAGAAATGACATCCACAACCATTAATAATTTGAACATCCTTGTTTCCAAATATCCACGTCCCCTATCACATCTTTCTCAACACAAGATTAAGCATATATAATCATAAAAATCATGTATCATCCATAAATCATAATTAACCATATGTTCCACATAACCATGATCATCCATGGATCTATGTGTCTCAATCCTAAATCACCATCCATGTCATACACCTATGTCCAAACTAGGATACCAATAGAGGAAACATCAATAAATGATCTTAACCAAAATCAGTTCTTATACACATAGCCGTAGATATGATCATAAGCACATAGAAACCAGGTGATACAAACTAGTTATATAGCATATAAGCATGTACATAAGTCTATCATGCATAATCTTATATCAATATACCAAAATCACCATCTCTAAGTGTCACAAAACTAAGCTTTCCATGGTGGGACACAACATACTCCCCCTCTTGGATTAAACTTAGCTTGAATTTTTATTATAGTCGTTGGACACACACACACACACATACACACA
>APFE031692923.1:0-37377 GCA_000404065.3 Pinus taeda
CCCTACAAGTTTAGATCATGACACAAATATGGTACAGAAAACATAGCAACGGTAGAAAGAGATGAGAAAACTTATTAGTCCATGAGGAAACACGAGAGTTCTGCAATCTTGTTCTTCAGCCATCAAATGCACATTTAAACAGTCCAAACACACATGTTCCAGCAAGCTCTGTTCATTGAATTTCTTGGAGCGTACACAGCAAACCTCAAATGAGATTAATCGATCAAAAACATCTCACACTTTTTGAACAGTACATAGGGAGGTTTTTATAGAAAATATTTACAGACTCAGATCTGTGGATAAGATCTCAAGGAAAATATCTCAAAATATCTATCAAACCGATCTAAACAGATCTGAAGTAAATCAGTGTTTGCTGCTAAAAATAAATGCATGAAAGACTATATGAGCTGAGCTGGGGCAGTTGGCATCTTGGAGTAAATATCTAAGGCTGCGCATGAATCCTTTAGGCGGTTCCATAAATGATTTTTGCCTTTTTAGATTGTGGCGGTGGCTATCCCTTCAGTTTTCAACTTACTGTGCGCTAACCATTTTTCCCAAGAACTGAACTGACTGCATTGTTGGGTATACCCATCTCATAACTTGTGCCAATTGAGCTGTTCAGATGCCCACCAGGCAACCCGATACCAAATGTCCTCGTTGGAGCATATGCTGCTGAATATGGCTGAAGAGATGCATAGCTTCCTGACCCAGCCTGGAGTGCTCCAACACTGCTTAATCCGGCAACTGATCTACCCGCAATCGTTCCCCTTGGAGATCCTAAATCAAATTGCCTCGTGCCATAGCCATAGCTTGATGAAAGAGAAATCGCACTAGGCGCAGATAGACTAGATAAAGGAAGCACAGCGTGTTGCTCGCACCATCCTGAAACTCTGGCGATGCAGAATGCTTTAAAAGAGAAACAAATTCTTCATTGCTGGGCCGAGTGAAATCAAGATCATAGTCCTTGGACAGCTTCTCGAACTCAGACCGAAGGGAACTAACGTTAACCTTTTTGAATTGCGGACTAAAAATACTTTCTGGACTCTTTATAATTAGCAGTGAGAAAAGCACATCTGTGATATCCTTCAGCAAAGAACAATGTATGTTTCAGTATTGACAGGCCTTCAGGAGGGATCGTGCTGATATACTTTCCTATGTTTACGTTGAACCCAGGCGAAACCCCGACATCATTTTCAGAATTCTTGACATGGCTTTATCTTGAGCCTCTGAGTTCGTTTCAATCTACGAGAAGTGGTTGCGACAGAAGCAGACAGAGATCCCAGAAGGTTATGCGCTTCAACGCACATAATAACATCATCACACAAATCCACTACATACCGTATGAAATTGCAAGAAACCTGTTCCCTTGATGCATCCTTGAGATGGCTACCTTGATGCCAATAGAAAACAATTATGTAACGCTTCAAAAGACCAACATACAAACCTGGTTCAAATTTGTCTTCCTCCATTTGCGCATGAACAGTATGATCTATAACACCCATCTCCTTCAATATTCTACCCATCTCCTTCATGTCCAGTTTCATTTCCTCAGTTGCCTGCATCCTTAATATCTCTGAGGGACCACGATATGCAAGAATGCCAATTGACAACGCACCCATCCATTTCACAGACTGTATCTCATTAAAAAGCTCCAAATTATGAGTATTGCTGTCATCAGCGAACATGACAACACCATCCAGTTTTTTCTCCCTCACAACTCTCAAGCCTTGGACACGCATTCGCACTTCCATCTGATGTCACTCCTCCCAAGATGCCGGCATCTTCTCATCGAACCCAATGTGGATCAAATTTAGCCCTGTTCTGCCCACCAATGTTGCAGTCTCATTTGAAGCCCCGCCCGCCTCAATAACAATCCAAACAACTTTCCCAGGCACTAGCATAAGCGTATGCATCAAACCAGTCAAATGCACACTCTGAAAAGTCCTCACATAAGTAGGCGTTATAACAATGAAAGTCCTCCAGTCTTTAACCCCATAAATCAACCTCTGTTCCAGTTGAACCCTCTCCAGAATACTGGAAATTTTGCTTTTAGAATAAGACCGATGGCGTAACTCCCAGGCAATGGATTCGACTTTGCAACCCTGAATTGAGTAAAGTTATCACTCTTTGTCCAGCCATCACATGATCATCAGACCTGCATCCTACATTATGTATCCGCACGGTCCAATCTGAAGTCTCGAACTAGTCATTTACTGGAGCTCAACCAAAATCTTACATCATATAGCTTTGGTCACTTGGTGTAGATCTACTGAAGGTCTTGATTCATTACAACTATAGTAATATCAATAAGATCTCCCAACTGTAATGTATCAAAGCAAGAGGCTCGACATACTTGACAGGCTTGGCAACTTATATTGCAATTTCGGATGACATACAGATGGTGACTGTAACTTGACACGGTTGATGGCTATATTTGTAAGTGGAACTTCGAAAAGTCACTTCAGATGACTGTGACTTAATTAACAATAAGAAACTTCTTGTCTACGGAGGCTCGAATTCTCCATCAAAATCTCGATCAATTGCCCTAGTAAGCCCGGATTAATTGTCATAACATTCTTCCATAAGAACGTTGCCTCCTTGGATGTATGTCATAACAGAGGTCCATAGATGATACATCAAAGTAGGGCTCTACACAACCTCAGCATACAATAGACTTCGTAACATTCCTAGACAATCAACTGTAATTTCGGAATATGCAACTTCAGATGGCACACTACTGTAGTTTTGGAACATATGTATGGTGTGAGTGCAACTTTGGATGGCACACATGGTAACTGAAACTTCATCAATAGTAAACTTAGACACTACATGCAATGGTCCTCTGGCTACAAGATTGACAAACATGTTACTTGGAGACACAAACATATCAAACTCTCGGTCTTGTCTCTTGCTACAGAAGTCCTCAGATCGTCACTTTTTGATGCTCAGATATATGTCCCACAGAGTGATACCAGAATCATACTTATGATTTCAACTGAGCTCATATTAGGTGCCAATGAATGCAGACCATTGTATACTACTCTCTTCAACAACGAGTTATATATGTGAGCCATGTGAATGATGTCGATACCATTTTATATATCAAATCACAGTTCTGAGAGAGTGATCACAGTGCACAGCAAGTCATGTGAATGATTGCCTGATATAGCGAGCCATTTAAGACGAACCACTGATTTGTGTAACAAGCCATTGTGATCAGTTCCCTCTTAATCCAGGCATCTTCTTAGACATGAGGCATTGAGGTTCATCAGCCATATGATGAAACTAACTGAAGTGAACAAAGGGGTACAGCTGTGCTATTCTGATTTCATAGATCCTCCCAAGTCCAACCACTGTACCATTTTCCTTTTCTTGAAGATGAGCCCAACTGGGGTTTCTCACAACAATCACTGATCATATCCAAAAAGGTTTCCAATGCTTACTCCCTCTCACTCAGGGACACCACAAGCATAAGCTTGTCTAATTCATGAAGGTGCCCCAGTGCCTGTTCTGCAAAAATTTCATTTCATATGACCAAAGTCTCTCGAGTCCAAGTTGCATGCTGTAATATGAAGGATCCACCTGGCAGTCTGCTCATTATGGGATTCGGAAGATAAGAAATCAAGCATGGCATGCCTCTTTTTGGCAAAGTAGAAATAGTAGACAAATGCTTATATGACTTTGGATGGTGCACAGTTGGAGTCTTTGAGGCGATGTAAGAGGGCATGTTTGAGAAATGTTTAAATAGTGCCTGGTCCATGGTCCTCAAGAATACATTCAATGACTTCTGTGCCTGAAGATTTTGTGCCCTCTTTGCCATAGTAGCAAATTTCAAATATGGAACATTGCTGTAAGCAAAGCATGACATATTTGGCCTGTATATATGTCGATCACGAAAGGTGAATACCTGCTATGAGCAGGAGGCTAACACTACTCTTTATCTTAATAAAGCTATTCAAGTTTTCCTCCATATTCTTGTATGTTTACTTATATATACATTTGTATGGTTAACACACATCTGGTCCTGTGTTATTTATGAATGTAGATCTTTGTTCTTCGATAGTAGTATGTTTTTGTGATTCCATAGGTTCTCTTTGAAGATGGGCAGACGAAGAAGAAGCAGCAAAGCTCTATTAGGAAGGAGAGGAAATCAAGTGCAAGACTAAGGTTGGTCTCCTTGGTTCCCCTCTTGTCTATTTTCATAAAGGAAAATGAAAGTAGACTTTAATTGTTTGTTTCTAAGATAGCTACCAGTCTTAGTGGGAATAGTAGCATCCGAGTGGACGCTATTCTCGGTAACACCCTTTCCTTGATGAATACAAGTGATTCTTGATCATCTGGACAATTCTTCCTCTGTGCGTGTACAATATTCTTCTACAACTCGTCAAATAATAGATTGTGGGCATCCATAATGGGATCATCATCAAGGAGAACAATATCTTCTTACTCAATTAGGACTGGTTCTGACATTGGAGGTGGTGGAGACTGAGACATGACCTCTGGTGCTCTTAGCATAAGGTCAATGTCTTCATTATGTGGCTCTTGTTTCAACTCCATGTCTGTCACTTCAATAAGTTGATAAATCTGCTAAGAAATCTCTCGATCCTGCATATGTTCACTCTCTTCCTCAGCTATTGGTTGTTCTGGTACATCGACTTGTATGGGCGTTGTTTTCTCTGTCATCGTGCCTTACCTTTGTTCTTCATCCTATTTCTGCTTCTCTTCTCTTTCTCTCATCCTTAAATCCTGTTCTTCCTTGAAATTCTTCTTTGTCCCCTATAGCTTTAGTTCCACTTCCTGTAGCCTCTGCTTTTCTCTCTTCCTGCGCTCTGCGCTCTTCATCTTTTGCTCCCTCTTTGCTTCTACTACCAAAGTTTCCTTCTCCAAGATAGTACCTGCCTTCATCTTGTAGCTTTACTCTCCCTCTGGTTCCTCAACAACCTTCCTCTTTCATTTGTCCTTCACTGGAGGTACTGTTGTTTGCAGAGCATCCTTCCAATTTGTTTCTATAATGACTGGATCATGGAGTTTCGAGTCATTGTAACAGTACCTCCATGGCTCCTCCTCTGGCCAATGGCATACCCCTTGGATCCATGGAAAGTACAATTTTGCACCGTGGTCCTTGAAAATACCACGGGGATCATACAGATTAAAGTATTCGGTGTTGAAATCAAATTTCACTATCTCCTATGCAGTCTTACTGACAGCCCTATAAAGAGGTGATATCAAACTTCTTTCATGATCATTTTGTCAGTGGCATACCTTGGTAGAACATGTGGAGGCTTCTATCCACCAAACACTCTGATGAAGGTGACACCTCGTGGGGCATACCAATATGAAATGTTTAGTATCACCTCCATTTCTTCTTTGGACATGCAAGGTGGATCCTACTCAAAGATAATCTTGTACAACAGGATGATAAAATGGTCAATTGGCCTTGCCATCACTCCTCGTTAGCTATAGTCGGAAAGCAACTTGAAATAGATGTTGATAGTAGTCCCTTTTGGTGTCCATGTCTAGCTCATGCCAGGGAACCGCTAATGGGCACAGATTGCATCCAATAAGTATGCAAACATGTAAAAATTTCCTATGTTATTCTTGGGTGCCACATGGATCTTCAACTGATGAGACAACAAATATTACCAATTTAATGGCTTCCCATCACTCACCAACTAGTCCAGTAACACTACCCACCCTTCAGGAAAGGTTTATGTTTTCTCTTGACCATATATTCTACAGGAAAAGATGATTAAGAATTGATAAACCTTCCTAAGGACTTTTTCTTGTAAACATGTGTAGGTGTCTGTCTAAACTTTGATGACTCTTTCACCCAGCATTTGAAAATGTCTCTAGTGTTCACATAGCTATGGGTGGCATAAAAGAGTGAGTTAGTGTGCTTCACCGGCTCAAATAAATGACACACCTACTAAAATTTCTCTGCCTTGAACATGGCAAGATCTCTCTCACTGGAACTGCTCAATGTTATAGTATCTGTTAGGTTCCTATACCAATAGGAGTCATAATTTTTTAATGGTTGAGATTAAATCTGTAATATGTACATACCTTTTCTTTCTGCAAATGTTTTCCATATTCAAAAAATCAAAAAATTAAAAAATGTAAAGAGTGTATGTCCTTAAAGAAAAATCAAATGACAAAAAGAATAAAAAGGTCAAAAAAGATAAAAACAAATGAACCCCAAGAAAGAAAAAGACCATGAAAGTGTGCAAGTCAAAATGCCACTACTATTTACTTTTGATGCAGAATAAAATATTGTGTGTAGCTTGTTAGCTTTGCCACAATCCATGGATGGTCAAAATGTGTAAACTTGACTATTTCATGTTTTCAATTTTGTTCTTAGAGATAGAGAATAAAATCTGACCAAACTGTTTAATCTTGGCAGATAAGTAGATAGGTAGAGTAAATAAAAGGAGATCAACTGTGTAATTTGAGCCTTTGGATGTAATAAGGTTAGATTTAGATAGATTTCCAATGTAAAAGAAAAGAAAAGTTTTGATGAAGGGTTTGTCAGTTTAAGTGCGCCCTAATAAAGAGGAATAAAAATGGTAGGATGAGTAGTTGGGTAAGTAGAAGAATGGTTGCAGAATTGTGACAATTGATTAGATAAGATCATATTATTCACCTTCACCATCAAATTTCTAAGTATGGATAAAAATTGAGCATTTATCAAAGTACACAAAATCAATTGATTAACCTCCCTCATTCATTACATTTTCCACTTAACTAATTTCCAAGAAAGGTCTTAAAGTGCCTAAAATCTTAAGTTAAAGGGGCTTAGAGCATTTCTCTGACTTTTGGAGGTATGGGACCCTCGATCCAATGACTTATAGGTCTTAAGTACTAAAATTCCCCTCATAAGCATTCACCCCCTCAAATTCATTCATATTCCCCAACAAATCCCTTTTCCTAAGAAAAACATCATTTTCCTAAGGAAAAATCATTTTCCCCTAATAAACCACTTTCTCTAAGGGTAAAACTTTAGGAAAGTGATCCCCCACATGGGACAAACCCCTTTTCTTCATAAAAAACCAAAAAACTACTTTAACCTAAGTATAATGTTTGTGACAAAAAGAAAGAAAGAAATGCATTATACTTAGTGTTTTATTTACCAATATCATATTAACTTCTAACACATATATGTATTAAATCCTGAAAAACAATAAAAATCGTTCCCCTATATCTATATAAAACCCTTATGTTAATATCCCGCCCGAAAAGTTTGAAAAATAAACTTTATATAAACCCTATCCAAATAAAAGAGATTAATCAATCGATCTACAGTTAATTAATAATCGACCCCACTAATGAAATCACTCCCGATGCCCTAACCACAACATAATCTCTGATTAACTTAATCTTTCTTTTGTTTAAACTCTACTAGGCCCCTCCAGTAAACTTGATGTCGAAACCTCGCCCCGACCATCGTACAATCAGGCCCCATTTGATCTGACAGTTAACAATCATATCGAGTGGCGTCCGAAGGCCAACCTTTACCTGCCGGATATGAGTGGTTTCGCTTTTCACCCCGCTGCTACATGGTGCCCGATGAATGGCATCAGGCGACCTCCCCCAGAAACCACCCCAGCCCAAAAGTGGTGAGACCTAAACCTGCTTATTGCCTCCCACTAGATGACAAAATGTCTCATTCCACGCTTAATTCCAAAATGTGCCTTTCCCTGTGTATCTTCAAAATTGTTTAACTTTACATATAAAACTAGAAAACTCAATTGTTTTCAGTTTTATTGTGGAAAATACTCAGACCTCCATGCAACTCCCAACCCACGTTAAATCGTCATCTTGCTGAAGCTCCTGAATGTCCAGTCCATCCTTCAACCACGAACACCTCCTTCAAACCATGCACAGTCACCCATCAACCTGTTCAGAGCCAAATCAAGGTATTTACCCAAAATCACTAAGAAACCCTGTTAATTCCCAAACCTATTACTCAATTGCTTTAAAGTTATTAAGTAATTAAGTAAAACAATTGCCCAGAAATCCTCAATTACTCTGAATTGAACCAATTTTCCCCCAATTTGAGAGAAAACCTTTCTTCCCGTCCTTGAATCCACAAGAACTAAGGATGGCTGCTCTAGTTGCACTGAATGTCCTACCAATTTCTACTCCCCACCAGGACTTAGACCATCTCCCTTTTGGAGACAAAGACTTTCAAATCAAAGACACCTTTGTCCAAGAATCCCCACTGAAGTTATATCGCAGGTACAGATACCACCTCCTAAACCATGCAGACAATATAGGTCTTTGGGAATCAGGTTTTCCCAAACGCCAATTCCCTAGAGTTCATATCTTCCCTGAAATTGTCCACTATTGCCATATGAACTACAGTCCCATCCAAAGAGTAGTGATGACTCCTGACCATACTGTTTTATTCACCTTCACTGTTGAATCCATCAATGAAATACAATTGTTTCAACCAGGTCAAAACCTAACCCCCATCTCTGTTGGAGACCTGCTTGATAGGTTCCCTACAGTCACCTCCATCAAACCTACTCAGTTATTCCAGACCTTCATTAGGGAGGAGAAATACATTCCAAAGGACCCTCCTCCATACATGTGGACTATCTTCTCTGAGCTTGGCCGAGACATTATATCCATGATATCTAGTGTTTTAGGCCAAACTACGAGTGAGTTTGTTGATGAGATCATTATAGCCTTCATGTCCATTTATACTCCTAGACAGCCCCCTACCATCATGTTTGACTATGCCAAATTAATTGAAGATAAAATTCATGATCAATTCATGAAAATGGACAATGAAAGAGTATTCAAGTACTCATTAGTTTTATATCATATTTTCCTCTACTATCAAGCTAACCAATTCCCATTCACACTTCAAAAGCTTGATACCAAAGGCAACCCAAGATCAGTAATCATTTGGACCCCATTAATCCACCAGCATGACTCTCCATACACTTATACAGATTTCATAGATCGTTTTGTGAAACCAGTGGCAACCATGTTGTTAGGAAGTCCTCCTCCCAGGATCAGTGCAGATATCAGGAGGGTCTTATAGTTGTCCAAACAATACAGAGTGGGAGATTGGTACTTATACAAAAATCACACTGAAATCAAAATATATGGTTGTGAGTTAGCACCCTACAAATTACCAATATACCTCCCCATTAGATTGTTTTCTTTGGAGTACTACAGGCAGATGATTAATTCAGATGAGGTACATTTTGTAAAGGCCAAGAAGAAAGCTCAACTCAGAATAAAATACTAGCTTGGCCCCTTTATAAGCAACAATAGGGAAGCTAGAAGAGTAGCATAATAAATCCTTCAAAGGCTCAAACTGAAATAGAGCTTCATATGGAGATATGACCCTTTTGATTTCATTTGGGACAGAAGACAAAAGAACAAATTGTCTCCATACATCCACCACAAAATTATTGACATAGAACAATATTCAAATCAACTAGAATGGGTGGAGAACACTTTAGTAGATAGAGATAGCACTGAAGTTGCAGTCGATAATGTATTGATTGATCTAGATAGGAGACTTGATGAAGATTCTTCTATACAAGTGCTCGGAGAATCCCAATCCCAAAGGGAGAAACAGAAACACAATGATCAACAAGCAGAGGAAGGACACACACACACACACAACAACAACAACAACAACAATCACCAAGTAGCCAATTATTGGGTAGATATCAACATTCAGACCCTTTGGTGAATATCGCTTCCATAGGAGGAGTGGTAGCCTCAGCCTGAAAAAGGAGGATGGTCATCTAATTGGAAATACATTTATTCATGCCTTATCTCTATATATAATCAACTAAACAAGATTAGATTGGGCTATAGAACAATAAAAACATTTACAATCAAGAAAACCTATTACTTGCAAGTAGCATTCTAAGAGAACACATAAGCAACAATCTGGAAAGTGATCTGAAGCCAAAATATGTGGCCAAAAATATACTTTTCATGTGGCTTCTAGTGCAAAAGAAAACATTAACCTAGGACAATATTTTCAAAATGGATTTTGTAGGGCTCTTCCTTTGACATTTGTACAAATCTTCCAAGTACGACTCTAAACATATTTTTAATGGTTGTTATTATGTAGTCACCATTTGGAACACCATGGAAGCTTGCATGCACCATAGAAATCATCACCCCACCAAAATTCCCCTCACCATTAATATTGGAGAAGCCAGATATTTTTATAATCCCATCCTCAATGGAATCTAGACTTTATTCCTTGAATTCCTTCTTTGGTCTCTTTGGAAAGAAAAAAATCAGTGAGTTTTCCAAAATCGTTCCCTCCCTGGAGATATTATTTGGGATATAATTATAGACATAATTTCATAATTGATTTCCTCACAACAATGGTAAACTTAAGGTTTGTATGCCACCAATGATGAAATCACAACCCTTAAAGAATGGAATTTGAGTTTGGGATCTTCATCCTCTTTTCACTCTTATCCTCTAGATCTCCCTTAAGTTCAACAATTTGGCATACATCTCCTTATCACTTCCTTACATTGAAATTACATGGGAAATCCAAAGGAAACCTAGGAAAAAATGGCTCTATGGGAGTCTTTTAGGATAATAAAGGAAAGATAATGTTCATATTCTCTAGCCATATGGGCCTCAAATTTAATAATGTAGTAGAAATCAAATCCTTAGAAACAAGTTATGAAGCATTTCCAAAATTATTTATTGAAGTGGACCCTCAGTTGGTAATTAATAGAATCACTAAAATCATCCATGCCACAAACTGAGTAAAGTCTCTAGTAGTTGACATTTGGAATGTAGGTTGGATCGAGTAGCCATTCTCCTCCATTTGATCACTATCGTTATCTCATCACATGTTCGATGGTATAGAAACAAAATTATATACCTTCTTTCCAATGAAGGTTTCAAAGCTCAAGTATTGCTCCTTAGTCACCCACTACACTCCCTCCTTAATTACCCTCTCAAGTATTGCTCCTTAGCCACATTAATGTTGTTCCTGATCCTGCTTTCTTACCATATGCTATCACCCAAACACCCTTCTTATTCCCTTTGTCTCGCACCAAATCATTGCAACACTCTCATTGCCCAATATGGCTCTAATGATATCTGTATTGTATTTGGCCCCCAAGGCCATGTCAGCAATCTTAAGTATCACTGCAATAGGTGTGACCATTATTCCTCCTTAGGATAAGACCCCACAATAAGCAGCACTTGCATCGACACCAACTGGTGCTAGAGAAAGGGATAAGAAAAAAGGCAAGAAGGCAAAAGTGTCAAAGGCTCCCTCCTCTAGGTTTCCTCCACCCTGTGATTTGTGTGAAGTAGTTTGGAACTCCACCAATATGTTCCCTAAGTTAGAAGAGTTCAAAGCTCTTCTACATGCCCCAAATGCACCAGTGAACCCTCCTCCCATTGCTGGATAAAAGAGTGCACCCGCTCGTTATAATGCATTGCGCACCAACAATGCAAGCACCATATGCATGAAATATGGGCATTACACTCATCATGTCCCCGAAATCTCTCAATTAGGTGCACTCACCCAAACCAATACCCCATTACTACTAGTGAAGGATGGGTCTAAAAAAAATAATTATTTCATGAGGGAAGAAGCTTCTTTCTCCTATCCCTCTTCTAGTCCCTCAAACTCTCACCATGTTCAGAGGCAACCAGGATCAGTGAGACCCCAACATACCTCCACGTTCACTTTATGTGACGAACCAGATCATTTGATAAACCAATGTCTCGAATTATGGGAATTCAACTGATTGCATCCAGTTACCTGCGTTGCCCAAAGCAGCAGACCTAGGCACAAATGTCACACTTGCCAAATTTGTGTAGGAAATCATCATGTGCGACACTACCCCTATCTTCCCTTATTCCACTTTATGTTGGGATTCATGTGGCGATTCATCATCAAGAATTCTACTTTAGTCGGATCATATATCGAACCATCGGATCACACCACACCACAAGGGTTGAAGCATCTAGGTCTATCTTATATGTGTTTGAGAAAAAGAGGTCACCAATAGTTCTGATAGACCCTGAACTCCTCTCACCATTATCGGTCTAGATCAGGCAAGAAGACCAAACGATCTTAGGCCACTTGGACAAAAAGATCACCCCTCACATGTGCCCTATGCGACAAACCCAACCACATGATAAATCAATGCTGGGAGTTGGGCCAAATAAAGGACGTATTTTGCTTATTATTGCACATCCCACAAATCCATCTCTCAAACCAAGATAAACTCACACGCGAATCTTAGTCTTTCATGTCTACCAACACAACTAGGTTTGAACCCTAACCTCAAGGCCCGACAAAGCCTAATTCAACACTATATAATATTTTTCATTTAGGCGAAGATATTCTGGAAGCAATGACAGAAACTGAATTTCCATGGTATGCCATGCACCATTGCTTGTACGTTCTACTTGAAAAAGAATTTGTACCTACTAAAGCACCTAGCCTTGATATTTTCGTTGTAGAATAAAAAAACTTCCTGCATCTAGGACAGGTAGATTGGTTTAAGAATCCCATCTTGATACCAGATGCTTTTGGGGAAGGGAACAGGGAAAATATTTCACCCACCATTAAGGTCAACATTTCAAATAAACCTGGCATAGTTGAAGAGATCTCACTTGGGGTAGCTTGCTCCCAGAATGAGGTGGGCTCGTACACTGCCCTATTCCAAATATATAGGGATATCTTTGCATGGGCTTACTCTAAAATGCTAGGCATCAGTCCCACCATTATGGAATATCACATTAACACAAGGCCTGATGCCCATCTCACTAGGCAGAAACAACGTCAATTTCACCCCTCTAAGGCATAAGTGATCATGAAAAAGTAGGGCACCATATGAGTTTGTACTGATATTTGAGATTTGTAAAAATCATGTCCTAAAGACAATTACCCTACGCCTTTCAAGTTATTGAATCTTGTGCAGGACATGAGGTCCTAACCTTCATGGATGGGTTCTCTGCGTATAATCAAATTTAGATTTTCCACATTGATCATTATAAAATAGCTTACAGTTTCTCAAAGTCCAAGCCATTAAGGAAATCACTTCCAAAAACTTTAAAGCAGCTCCAAATCTTGAAGCGTAAGGTCAACTTCTTACGCCGCTTGATTCCCAATTATGCAACCTGTGCATAAGGCTTCTTATGCCTACTTCACCATGATATCCCTTTCCACTAGGACCAGGAAGCACAAGACTCATTTGAAGTCCTAAAATACACATTTTGTTAGGCACCTTTGATTAGCCCTCCTAACCATAACAAGGACTATACCCTTTACCTCTCAACATCTGAAGTAGCCATTGTTGGGGTGCTAGTCCAAGAAGGACCTAATAATAGAGAGCACGTAATCTACTACATTAACAAGAATCTCTTTGGGCCTCCATTGAAATAAGAGCTAGCCGCAAAAACAACCTTAGCCCTCGTCCACTCAGTACAAATGCTTCAACATTACATAATCTTATGGACCACCACCATAATAGCAAATATCAACCCTATGTGTTACTTGCTAACTCGTCATATGATGAATGAAAAATACACTTGATGGGTCATTATTATGCAATAATTTTATCTTTAGTTTGCCTCCCCTAGGAGAAATAGGGCCCTTATCCTCATCGTGTTCATCATTGATCTCCTAATAGAGACTCAAGGATGCCCCATTAATGATGCATTCCTTGACGAACATATGTTCTTAGTATCAACAAATGAGCCCTAGTACAATGACATCCTTCACAAACTCAAAATTTCAAACCTCAGCTTACTAATGATGACCGAAGGCACATATCCCACAAGGCCCCTCGACACCTTCTTCTAGCGAATGTCCTCTATCGAAGGGGCGTTGACACCATACTTCGCAGATGCCTTGCTCACGAACAATTCGAGTGAGTCTTAAATGATTACCAAAGTGGGGCTTATGGTGGCCACCTCTCCGGGATGTCCACTGCTCAAAAATTCCTTCTTGTTGGGTATTTCCAGGCCACCCTTTTCATTGATTGTATTCAAGCAATCAAGAGAGGTGAGCGGTTCCAAAGATATGTCCATAAGGCGCAATCCCCACTAGATCCCCAGCACCTGGTCAACATCATCAACCCCTTCTGCAAATGGGTTATATAATTTATGACTTGCAACCCCCCATCATTCGGTAACCACAAGTACGTTGTGGTTGTCATAGACTATTTCACCAAATGGAGAGAGGCCATGCCTACATACAATAACATTGTAGAAACTGTTGCACAGTTTTCTTTAACCATGTCATAACACAATTCAGTGTTCCCGAGGAGTTGGTACCTGATCACGGAAAAAAATTCGAAAATGGAATATTTTACGATTTATCCCAACACCGTAGTTTCTCTCACGAGTTCCCTTCCCCATACTACCCTCAGTAGAAGTTGCAACAAAATCCTCAAAATGATGTTGCAGCGTATGGTGAAAATCCACAAAACAAACTGGCACCACATGGTGTTTTTAGCCCTGTGGGTGTATCGTACAATGGTCAAAGCATCCATAGGTTTCACACCTTTCCAATTAGTATCGAAGTATATAATTTTAGAGCTTAAAAATGTTTTTTTCACTTAGGGTATTGTTCATTGAAGTCACAAGTACGTTAGCAACTTCTTGCTAGAATTAACACCCAAGTGGTCGTCGACGGGGAATGTATCATTCATCACTCAACATGATAGGCTTCCTACCAAGCTATGCATATCCTGATATCATTTCTCTGAAATGTCCCATAGTGTCCATCATCTCAACCACGTTTACCACCACCTCCCCTTGCACATGGTAAATGTCCATGCCGATCAACAGAGCCTCCCCACTCGTGGACTACCTCATGTTATAGACCACCACATCTTATTGGGAATCCATGACCATATATTCCATCCTGGGAGCCACATCACTTAGATATCTTGAAAATTAGCCTCACTGACCTTTTCTTCACTTACTTCGAACCCACACTACTCCCCAACCACCTTACTCATTTGCGACGGATAAAGGCGAACACTCTTCCACATTCTACAATGGGCCCATCATTCTTCCATACAAAATAGGCTCTTTTACATCACTTCATCCACCTCATCAACCTAAATCGAGACCAACCAATGGGGTCCCTGCCCTCCGCAAATACATTTTACCTCCATCATCATGCAAGTCATTGTTTTCATGGGGAACTCATCTCCATGTATGTACATCCGAAACCAACTTTACATTCTTTTGGAAAGTATATAATTGTTTTTAGGAAAATTGTTCCCACACATATTTTCATGCCTTGTGCTCGGCGGTAGTCCCTAGTTGCCCTTGGTTGTTGCTTGCACATGATCCACATTCATTCACCCTCTTCACGTCAGTCAGAACATACTTCAACACCCATCTTCTAGGATCGAGGTAGTACCTTGGATGCGCTGCCCCTTTTTAGGGACATCCTCGGGTGGCACAATGGGAATCATCATTTCCCATTGATATCATCGATCCCCCTAAAATTCGACACCAACATTAGCTCTCATCTCAGGGTGGTATCGCACTTCATGATCATTATAGTTCTCTCACTTAGTCAAAGATCCACATATCAGTTAGCACCTCATTCAAAAGTGCTCACATTTGATGCGTAGGAGGTGCCAATAGTCAAATACCATTGCATTCATAAGAACCTCACTCTAGTAGTGCTTCACATTTCCTCGATGTATGAGGGGCTTCACATTTCCCCAATATACGAGGGGCTTCACATAGTTATCATCATAAGCTCTCAGCATATCAGCCATTTCAACACTGACTTGATAGGAATATCTCATGTTTGATTGTAATAAAATGTCACTAGTCATCATAATGAGCATGGGACATTCTTGCCTCGTATAAAAACTGTTTTTTAATTTTTTAGAGCATGGTTATCTTTTATCCTCAGTTAAGGTTATTAATTTGCTCACCTCCGAAACAAGTTATTCTCTATATCCATAAGTTGATCTAGCTCTCAATCAGAAAAGAAAACATGATGTATTTTGGTTATACTCTTTCTTGTAACATAACACATCATGGGGAAACTGTTAACACCAAAAAATTGTACACATATTTGTACAATCCAAAAGACACCCAAGATCGTCCAGCGGAATGCACAAGTAAATATTTTCTAGTTGAAGACATTATAAAGATCAAAAATTTAATTTCTCCTAAGTTCCAAAGTATATGCTATTTAAAAAATTGATGTAAGTGTGACTTTTTCTTTGATAGTCGTGCTACGCGTGGTATTTTCTTTGATAGTTACATGATGGAAGGAATAGACGGCTTAGTAATTTAGGACCACTTCCCACACTTGGAAGACGATTACCTGATAGGATCTCAGTCAAGGACAACCGAATTCGAGCCACCCTCAAGATATGCAACCCTCAATGGAATCATCTTGTCCTACTCACAAGTAGACAAGATTCCACCATTGAGAGAGTCTTGATACTTCTTGGATAGAAAGGAGAAGCTTGTAAAGAGAGTGAAGAAAAGAACATTCTTGTTGAGTATTTTTTAACACCATTTCTCAAAGAATTATCTTCAAGTGTTTAGCATTCTACTATTTGTATTGATTTCCTACCACCAACAGTCAATAAAGGGAGCCATTTTCCATTATTATGTTGACTTGTTTGCTTCATTAAGCATTGTTTATGTGCTCATCTCTTTCTTTTAGTTTAAATTTATTAGGTATTGTCTTCATAATTTGCAATACTTTGTTTCTTCATGCTTGTCCATTGAAAAAAAGAAAACTGCTTATTTTTCTTTGCAAGGAACAACCTACTGTTAAGGTGTCTTTTGGTACACCATTGCTACAAAAACACTACAACAGATGGTCGACCATGTTTATTTTAGGCTTTATAATATTTATGTTAGGGTTTATATAGCTAGGGTTTATAATATTAATCGCTTGGGTTTAATATTATTCCCTTTGGATTTTAGTATTAATCCCTTGGGTGTATTATTCCCTAAGATTGTGTCATGATCCTACGCCACGTTGTGACACCCATGGTCAACCATCATCCAACGTCGCATTGTGACAAATATTGTGCCAATATGTATATCAACCACATTTACTGATGTGGTTGTGCTAGTAGATATAACACTTATTAACTAGCTCCTAATTCATTCCCTATTTCAGGTTGAATATTCTTATGGTATCTTATTAGTTGGCACTATTCTATCTAATCATATATTTAGATGTGTGTTATTTGAAGTGAGTTGTATTGTTTGTTACGTGATATACTTCAAAGGTTCATTTCCATAGATTGAGACATCTTTCTTGGTTTTAAGAATCTAGCCTAAAGTCAAGAAAGAATTTGGCAAAGATGACATTGATGCATTTCCCAAGGGTGCTTGCCCCACTTACGCCATGGTTGAGACTTTCATAAAGCTACTAATTTTAGAGGTAATGCATACAATAGATATATCCATTTGAATATGTGTATAACTATCTATTATTCATTTTCCACATGATACTCACCAACTATTATATTTCCTAACCCTTATAAATTGGCAAAATACTTCTTAGTAATTTCCTTGTTGTGGATTAACTTAAATTGTAGCTTTTTGTACAAAATGCACTACTAGGACTTTCATTAGTAAAATAAAAATTACATTAGAAGAAAATGAAACCAATTCCACACATGCATACATAAATTTTCATTCCTTCAAATCTTATTTTCACTAAATTTATCCAAAGCTTATAAGGTTCCCCTAATGGGAAAATTTCCCACTGAGGAAAACTACAATTTACTATAAAAACCTAGTAAATTTTTCGTTGAAGAAAATTCATTCTACTATTGTCTATACAACTTATATGGTCTAGATGTGACCTTCTTGTGCCCTTCTCTTGTTTCTTGCAACTATTGTATGGCATGTAGCCCTGTGCTAGCTTCTAGAAACTATTGGATAACCTACAACTTTTGATGTATAATATAGCTTGTAATGATGAAAAGTGGATATATGGAAATATGACCTGTATGGCTTGCTATTTTTTCCCTTAATATATAGTTTCCTGACACATTTTCCTTCAATGTATGACTACTAGGATTCCTTCCATTGTCGTTTCCTTTGCACTCTCCTCCTTTTGAATGTGTTCTTGTGAGTGAAAGACCTTTATCACTCCTCGTAGCCTTGCCTTTTTCTAATCACGAGTTATAACCAAAACAATTAACTCTAATCCCCAAAGTGATTGATGGTTGATATTATTTATCACCTCACTTGAGATAAATGAATAAGATTCATATGAATCATTAACATAAAAACATTTAAATTTTTATTAAATTAAACTCATTTAAAAAAAAAGAGGAAAGCACTTCACTTTAATTAAAGTTAATTTGATAAAGTTGACGTCTTTGGATAAGTTTCACATACCTTAACTAATCTGTTATTGAGTATTAGTTTTGTTGTGCTAATTTCAATTACAGATTTATAAACATGTTCTTGTTCATTGCTTCATGTGCATACATTTCCTTAGGTTGTTTGGTGATTGAAACAAGTAAATTCATCAAGTTTTATATGACAGACATGAACAAAATAGCTTCAAAAAGAAGTATTGAACAACAGACATTCATAGTACAGCGAACCATCAAAGAGACACTTTAACACAGTGTTTTGATGAAGGAGTTTGCCCTTCCTAGGCTACATCTCCTTGGTCCAGCTTCCATGGCTTGGGCCTTTATATTATCTCAATATGGAAAAAATGTTGTTTCCAAAGCTCTACTTCTCCTCATACTTGCACCAATGTGCTCAAAATGTCGAAATTAGCTAGGAACACCTTTTCTTGAGCTCAATTTGGTCGAAAATTGCTCCATTTATGCCTCTCACAAATTTTCCCTTGAAAAGCTCCTCCAAATCTGGAAAACTCTAGTTAGGGCCACTAAATTTGGGGATGGTGCCAAAATTGTCAAAGTCCACTAAAATTCCGCCTGTTTAATTAAAAGTTTAATTAAATATTAAGTCGCGTTTAACGGGAGGATTAGCGCTAAACACACGGATTAGGCTAACTGTAACCTGAAACTGCTGGCGGTTTAGGCAGGATCACATGTCGTGGTTACCATCGTATTATCCGTCAGGTTATCTGACCTCCACCACTATCGTAGCATGGTCACATGGAATCTGTCGAACCTTCAGGGTTATGGGTTTGTGGAGCCAACGTTAGATAGACTGTAACTCTTAACTGTTTGCAATTATGTATTTGCTTTCAGATGGGGAGGGTTGGCCCTCACCTAACCGCTAAACTTGAATCCGTTAGAGAGCTTGAAAAGGGACAAAAAGAAAACTCCATAACTTCTTTTTCGTAAATTAATCTCGCAAGTCTGAAAAAGCATAAAATAATACAAGAGAGATATCGTTTCCAATGTGTTAATGAGTTGGAAAGGACAAGCGGTTGGCAATCTTTTCATATTTAGAGAGTGTGAAAAGAGCTTAAAGAGGGCTCCAAAAGGGTTCCTTTTTCGTTTTTAACAAAGCTCGAAAAAGAGATAAAAGTGTGCTTTGTGGTCAAAAGTACAACTTACAATCAAGCACGTTGAATTCTGCAAATCAATTGTAAAACCTGCTCAAAACATCACCAAATGGATTAAAAATATCTGTTTCATAGGAAAAAATAGGCAAATACTAATGTTTAGTCGATCAATTAACATGAAATAAACATAAAACAAGTTTTTACCATATCATTTTTACCATTTGGAACTTACCATCCAGTTTTGTGCTCTGAGCTCAATTTTTACCTCAAACTTCACCAGCTGATTGTGAAAGTTTCTGTGGACCATTTCTCAAGCCGTCTGGACCAGGTAGGAGCTAAACCTCTCTACTTTATATTCAAGTCATTATTTTATCATTTAATGTAAGTTTTAGGGTTTTTTGGGGCCCCTGGGTTTCATTTTTTTCCCTGGGATCAGCTTAGGATTTCACATCAAAAATTGCACTAAAGAGCACCCAGATAGAAGGTTGCATGCTCTGTAGAACATTGTCTTTGTGTCTAGGTTGCATTGAACACATTTCTCAAGTTTGTTTTAGCTGTTTGATCTAAAATTTGCTCTATTTTTTGCATGGAAAGGATCCTAATTTAGCTTATGATTGTGTTTTAGGCTTTCATTGGATCAAAATATTGATTATATGGCAAGAAAGAGAGCATGAAGAACAAGACATGGTTGCCCTAAATAACCCAGGTATAGTTGAGGCCCTCAGGAATTGCGGGTTACTCAAATACTTTAAGTTGTCTGGAATGAGGCAACAAATAGAACTATTTCAGTTCCTAGTTCGTGCACGGGATCTGACAGATCAGACATTTCACATTAGGGACAAGATGTTCCCTATTACTATTGAGGATATTTACTTTCTTACCGGACTGTCGAGGTGAGGTGCCCCCATCTCACTTTCTGGATTTCCCTGTGGAGGTGAATCGGTGAGAGACTGTATCAGACAGTTTTGTTGGACAGGTACATAGCCTAGCAAGGACAGGAACATAAATATCCGAGATGTAAGTGATTTGCCTTTAAGAATGATCCTCTTCACGATCACAAAATTCGTTGGCAGTGTGACACTACATCTGGCAAACAGATCTTATATGCAGTAAGCACTGGAGTGTCTAGAGCCAAACGTTTTCAACTAGAGCGAGGTTGTACTTTCACTGCTGAAAGAACAACTGACTAAGGTAAAAAGTGGAAAGACAAAGAATTTCTATTATCGTTCGATATTGATTTCTTTTGCCTTAGAGAAAATCCCATTGATGCAACCAAATCATGTATCATTGGGTGTGGCTGGTCCTAGAGATCCACGTATGTAGAGGTGGTTTGAATTGATTGCTCGAATTTATCCCTTACATTTTTCCGCTGGCTTGAGCGGAAACATGTCGCTATCGAGAAGCATCCATAAGCCAGCGGAAACATGTCGCTATCGAGAAGCATCCATACTCAGGGATGGATTATCGTGGAGATCCATATTTGATTCTACCAGTTGGAGCACAATGGGGTGCTATGGGTAAGTTGTTTGACCAAATTGCTTTTTTATTTTCAAATTTCTACATGTTTTTTGTGTTTTTTAATGTTTCTAAGACTAAACTAAAATCACTTTTATCCATACAGATTTGGGTACTATTCGACCTGCGGTACACCAACAAGTTGCAGGTGGGCCAGCGTAGAGAAACATCGGGAGAGCAGTTCTCTAGGACTTGGATTTGGCCAAGACCTTAGCAGAGTTGTAGGATCAGATAGAGGTATTAACCCTTGGCATTCCAGATATCCGGATCAAGGAGTTACCTATGAGGCTGCAGCACCACACTATTGGTGTTCCTAATCATTGGGCTAGGCTTTTGCGCATGATAGCACGGGCTATGACCTGTTACCATGAGCACCACTAGATCTGCTTATGATATTTTTATGCATTTTTGAGTTTTTGGGTCAGATAACCAAATGTGTCTTGGGCACAAATTTTGTAAAAAAATTTTAAAACACCTATCCATTTTACTTTCAGAGTTTTTTATGGTTATATGCAATCCTATTCAACTGATGATGTGAATTGAAAATATTACTTTAACATATGTCACAAATGTCTATTCAACACATAATTTGCTAGAGAATCAGTTAATGTGTTAAGATTTCTGGAAATGTGTTGATCTTGAATGTGTTCAAAAAATCTTTCCAAAATACGAATTCTAAGGAACATACGAAAAATTGTTGGATTTCAGACAGTATAAATGTTTGTTAGTTGTAGTACAACGAGTTGTGATTCCATCTTAACAATGATTCGACGAATGCCAAGTGAAATGGCATCAGAGAGTAGTTCAATCAATGCGCTATACTCAGTGATATTGTTTGTCGATCAACTGATACAAATCCATTGAAAACTCACTAACTCGCCACTTGGAGCGAAAATGGCCCATGCTGCAGAAGACAAATTATGTATACTATGACTAGCACCATCAACGTAACCAACAAAAGGTTCTGAAGACTCTGACATATGCAACAAATACAAAGCTGATTACTAACTAGATAAAAATCTCTAAAAGACACACACACACAAATGCAATGAAAGCATATGTACAGTGAGTTTTACTACACTTAATCAAGCATAGTAACGTTTGAGGTACAACCCATTTCGGGGCTGCGACAATGGAATCCCATCATAATCTACTAACTTGTAGGCTCCTTTTGCCATAATACGCTTGGAAACATAAGGACCCATCCACATCGGTTCGAATTTCCCTGCTCCAAGTTTATCAGCTTCCTGATTGTAAAGCAAGACCAGGGCTCCTTCTGAGAAGATACGAGGCTTGATATTCCTATCATATTGCGCCTTAATACTTTTCTTATGCACTTCATTAGCCATTGCGGCATCACGACAGGTTTCATCCAGATGGATTAATTACAAGAAACACACTTCTTCTTCAGAAGTGACAAGTAGCAGGTCAATCGCGAGTTTGAGCGATGAAATTTCGCATTGTATCGGTAAGATTGCTTCCAAACCATACACCAACTGAAAGGGTGTAAATCCAATTGCATTTCTCACCGAGGTTCGATATGCCCACAAGGCAGAGTACAAGATTAAGTGCCAATTTCTTTTATGAACCCCTATCATTCTTTGCAACATCTGCTTTAGGACCTTGTTGATGGCCTCAACTTGTCCATTCGCTTGCAGGTAATACGGGGTAGAACTATCATGTGATAGTCCTAACTTAGCAGTCAACTCAGCCATCATGTGATTGCGAAAATGTGACCCATGATCTGTAACTATGGCTTGTGGTACACCAAACCGAGCAACCACATGGTTAAAAAAGAAAAGAGCAACCATTCAATGTTGGCATCGCCTCAACCCGTTTGGTAAAATAGTCAACAACGACTATAATATACCCATGCCCCTCGGCCGAGGTGGGGTTACATGTCATAAAGTCAATTCTCCATTTGGCGAATGGGCCAACAACAACAACAGGATGTAGTGATTCAGGTGGTAATCTGGTTTTTCAGTCATATATGTGGCATGCGTGACAAATTTTGACAGCAATAATACAATCTTTAAATATAGTTGGCTAGAAGTAACCAGTACGAAGAATCCTTTGTGTGGTTGCATATCCAGATAAGTGTCCACCACAGGCACCTGAATGGAAATCATTCAATGCTTTCTCGGCCTCGTCGTGCATGAGGAACCTCCGTAAAACCATATTGATACCACGACGGTAAAGTGTGTTTCCAATGATTAGATAATATTTGGCTTGGTAATGAATATGTCATTGTTGCGAGTGAGAGATATCTTGCCGGAAAGTTTGGGTCTGAATATAGATCAGTATATCTCCATACCATGTGTCAGATGACAAAATTAGAAACAGAGACTCATCCAAAATTGATGGTTCAGATGTTGAATCGATGGAGGTCGAGGGAAGGTCACATAGTAACTCTGCGAAAACTAGTGATTTATTTGATTTGGACTTGATGAATTCCAAATCAAATTCTTGTAGAATAACTTATCCATTTTGAATATTACCCCCCATCAATTGATGTGACAAAATTTATGTCATAGGGTTGCAATCTGAAATGACAGTTGTTTTTCGTAACAGGATATAGTGGCGAAATTGTTGAACAGCTTGCACAGTTGCCAAAGCTAGTTTTTCGACATAAGAGTACTTATGTATTGTTGAGATTACATCTCAAGTAATAAATAGGATGTTCAATCTTGTTTTCTTCCTGGACTAAAACCATGCCAATGGTTGTATTTGCAGCCGCGAGATACAGGTAACAATAATTTTGGTAATTTGGAGAATACATTAATGAATCTCTAATCAAGGTATCTTTAAGAGCGTCAAAGGAAGCTTGCGCAACCTGATCCCAAGGAAAGGGTATCTCCTTTTTCAAAAGACATAAAAAACCTTTAGCCATTTCAGTGTAATTAGGAATGAACCTCCTCAAAAATTTGGCTTTCCCTTGGAGTCTCTGTAGCTGTAAAAGATTTGAAGGTGGAGGAAAATCTAGAATTGCTTGAACCTTTAACAGATCCAGTCAAATCCCTTCTCAAGACCCTACAAATCCAAACAAGTGACCAGAACCAACGCAAAACACACATTTGTGTGGATTGAGTCAAATCTTGTAGTGTTGGCACCATAAAAATATTGCTCTCAAGTGTTGCGGGTGATCAGTCCACTTTTGTGAATGAGCAGGTAAATCGTCAAGGTAAGGTTGAATAATGTGCTTGATGCCATGGAAGGCATAATTCATTGCCCTATGAAATGTGGCCCCAACATTATTCAATGTGAATGGGAGTTTCCTATAGGAGAATGTGCCCCATGGACAAATAAAAGTTGTTTTCGATTGGTCCTGTGGGCATATATTGATTTGATTGTAACCGGAAAACCATGCATGAATGAAAATATTCTGCATCCGGCACATTCATCAATAATTTGGTCAATAAAAGGATTAGGATAATTGTCCTTTGGACATGCCTGATTTACATCTCTATAATCGACGCACACTCGTATTGTTATTTGTTTTTTCATGACACAAACAATATTGGAAACACAGTCAGTAAGAGGAATAGGGTAAATGAAACTAGCCCGCAAGTCAATTACAATGGCTTTCTTTGGATGAACAGGTCGAAGTCGTTGTCTAACTAGCTTGACAGCAGGGTACATTTTGATTTCGTGTTCAACAATACTAGAGTCAATTCCTGACATCTCCTCGTAAGAACATGCAAAGATATCTCTAAATTCACGAAAGAGAGCATGGTAATTATCGATTTCTGATGGAGAACAAGATTTTCTGAAATGAATGTTCTCTACAATATAAGGCTTGGTCAAAATATTAATAGAAATCATTTCTTCAGTATTTGACAGGTTTTGCTCAGATTCAATTGTGTCTATGAAAACTGAATTCAATAGGAAATCAACGATTGATGGGTGGTTTAGTTCATTTGAATAATCTTCAATGTCATCTAGAAGATGGGAACAATGATGATAATATTTCCAAGGTTCCTCTCCTATCATCATTGATTAGATGATTCCTTCATCCATAGAATGTATACGTGAAAAAGGATCTGAAAAGGTACCATATTCTAATGACCGATCTACCCATACAATTATTGAGTGTGGATTTGGGTTTGCCGCACAAGCCCGAAAGATTGATTGCTATGATGATTCAATGGGGCTTAATGGCATCACCTCAATATTACTATCAACTTCAACCTTGTTGGTAATCTTCCTTAAATTAGATGAGGTGGAGGAAATCATGTTGCAAGTCTCTACTCTTGCCACTTCCTCCAAATCAAATGGTGACAGTAGGGTAAAAGTACCCATTAGGGAAGGATCTTTGAAGAGACCTACTCCAACACTTTGAAGTGATAGCGGGGGTCCGTGTACCAACATAATGCTTACCGTAGCCTGTGAAATATTGGCAAAGAACGCTAGCTGATCAATGATTGTGATTCCACCCTTAAAAGGGAATGCAATAGTACGAAAGTAGGTGGAAATGACAGCAGCCATAACATATACCCAAGGCCTTCCCAGTAAAATGTTGTAATCGAGGGGTCCGTCTACTACCTCAACTTCAATAGTAATTTTTTTGCCCCCTAGTTTGATTTGCAGGTTACTCAAAATCCCACATGGAGTATATGTTCTTCCATCAAAAGCTTTCAACGTAGGTTGTGATCATGACAATGGTGGTGAACCAAGTGTTTTCCAGCAACTCATGGACATAATGCAAGTAGATGCCCCCTCATCAATAATAGTTCGGTGAACATTCTTATTGAGATATTTTACTTGAATTAGGAAATCTAACTGCGCCGGTAACTGTGGTGTATATCCCGCATGGTTAAAACCACAAGATTTGAATCTGTAGGATCTATTCTACCTATTGCTGAAGGTAAAGCCTGCTTCTAGGGGGAACAATTTTGCAACGCCTCAAGTGTTGACATAGAAAAAGGTGATTGAGCAAGATATTCCACTATGTTATAATTTTGAACTACTCGAGCTCAAGGGTTGAATGTCAATTTATGCACAACTCCCTTTGGTGGTTTTATTGTCAATTCAGGTACAATGGGTGGAACATTTTTCGATGAAGTTAGGGCCAAAGGATTAGGTTGATGAGTGGCCTGATTATTTGACGATGACGATGGATTTCCATAATATTTGTTTCTCATTGACACAAAAACTTCGTTTTGTGGCTTTTTGATGAATAACATGAGTACTTGGGATGTGGAAGAATGATCTGTTGCAACCAAATGTGTCTCTGGGGTTGGAAACGGATCAGTCAACACTGTCGATGTGTTTGAAGTCTTTAAAAGTTTAGATACCTCAGAGTGGTGCTGAAAATCTCTTGTAAAATGCTCATCATTACATATTAGACATGGATAACAAGGTTTCCTTGCTGAAGTAGAGGAATCAGAACATTTCTCTAGAGGGGAATTTTCTTGTTTCTTTTTGTTTTTCCCCTTTTTCTTGCTCCCTGGTTGCTTTGGATTAATCTCAGAGGCAAGAGTATTTTCTTATGCATTGGTAGTTTGATTGTTAATGGCAAGGGTTTGACCAGATGGTCTTCCTACCATTTGCATGCTCGAAGAACCAATCACACTGTCGTGGACATGAGAGTCCTTACTCGATTGTGGAGGAGGAGGAATAGTGAAAGTTGGTTGGGGTGCATTAGGAATTTTATCATAAAGCATTCCAGATTGTGTGTAAATAAAATCCAAGTATTGGGCATGAGAAATTACTTGCTTTTTTGTGACAACTCCACCTTTTGCCACATCCTCGGTGATTGATGGCAACAAAGATTTTATGAAACACTCAGCTAACAGCTGATCGAGAACATATGTCTTAACCATTCGACTACGACGCCACCACTCATGAATATGATATGATATATGGGTAGCAGTAGTCTGTTTAAAGTTGGTTAGGAGTTCTGTTCCAGTTCCATATTTGATGGGTAACTGGAAGTGGGTCAAAAAAGTAGTGGCTAAAGTGAGTGGAGTTCGGATTTTCCACAGTGTACACCAATATAAAGATGAACACTGTGGAAAATCCGAACTCCACTCAGAAACCACACCACAGTAATCTACAATCCAAAAAAGTGGCTAAAGTGGTGAAATTATCGAAAGAAAATCTTGGTAACTCAATGTACCATTTAGCAGCTGGAACAATAAGTGTTCTTTGGAAAAGACAAAGTCTAACCAAATCATCATTTAAGAAGTTTGATGAACACCACAAATGAAAGTTCATGACATGATTTGATGGGTCTTCTCCAGGATTTCTGTTAGATTTCGGAATCTCAGATGGTAACTTATGTGGAATTATCGGCCACCAAGGTGCATATAAGACTGGATCATTAGTGAGCTATTTAAATCTGGTAGTTCTAAAGTTGCTACAAACAACAACTGTTGATTCAAGTTAGGTTGAGCATACCCAAGATATGATGGAATTTCCTGAGAAATAGGTCTTTGAATATCGACATAGGGCATTTGCATTTGGCAACCTTGGTATGGTTGTTGTTGAACAAAACTAGCATAAAATGGTTGTTGATAACCAAGTTGAATGTGTGGTTGTCCGTAACCTGCAAATCCTTGTTGACGAGGACCTTGATAAGCTTGATATTGACCAAACCCAGGTTAATCCTATTGAGCAAGTCCAAATTGGGGTTGAATTTGCTGGAATTGGGGTTGTTGAAATTGAGGCTACCACGGTTGTTGAATCAACTGTTGTTGTTGTTGATAAAACTGTTGTTGATTTAACAATTGTTGTTGCCCAACAATCAAAGGTTGGCCAAGTTGTGAATAAACTATACCAGTGTAATCTTGGGTCAGTCCAGACAAGGGTATGCTAACCTGAGGTTACTGTTGAACCTCGGAAACAAGTGGTTGTTGTATAGCAACTTGAGGGATTTGAACTTGACCTGAAACCTAGGGATCTTGACCTGAAACCTAGGGTTGCAAGGTATAAGGATTAGTTTGTACCAGTTGAGATACAACAGTTTGAACTTGTGACTGTGGTACAGTATTAACAACAGGTGTAGTAGGAATAGCTCACAATTTGCATTGGTTGTGTTGGATACACAAGCCTGGGTTGAACTGGCATTGTTGGTTGCCATTGGCAAACTCTAATTCCAGATTGACTTGAATACTGTGGGATATTACCACATGATAGTCCTCCGGAATAAAGAGGATATAGTGAATAAACATAATGTTCTCCATGTGGTGGAAATCCAGTATTTAATAGATACATAAGTCTTTGTTGACCAGATTGCCCAGCTTGATATTGATATGCAGGATCAAACTGTTGAGTTCCTGTTAGAGAAGAACCAACTAAAATTCTAGTTGAGGACATGGGTGATGACCATAGTGTAGAAGCAACCCCTGAGTGGGTTCCAGATAAAGATTAGTAACCAAACGGGATAGATAGTTCACCATAAAGGTGTGAATCAGGTGTGCTAGAAAACATCGAGGAGGTTGCAATAGAAGATTCCGCTACAACTGCATCAAATGATACAGTCTGAGATGTTGACGGTTGTTCAGCCATAGTTAACTGACCCAAAAGTTGTCCTAAAGATTCAACGTTTACTTGAAAATAAGCAGGATCAAACAGAGCAGTAAAATGAGGATAAAGATAGATCCCAGCTCCAAAATGGAAAGGGGTTCCTAATGCAGAATATTCATCCAATTCTTCCTCTAACAATTAGACCTGGTGGAAGAACTTCACCATCAAGTCTGTAAAATATTTCTGGTGTTGATAAAGTTGAAGTTTCAGTAGTTACTGATGTCTGAGGGGTAACCGGTTTATTGTCTTCCGATAAAGTAACAACTTCTGAATGTTCAATTTCGAAGTCCGGATGTTTAGGTAAATGAATAACAATTTCAATAAGAGGTTCCTGAATAACTTTAGGTTCAGATGTAATCTTTGTTTGAACTTGGATAGGTTCTGGATTAACTTCTGGTTGAATTGATTCAAATTCAGAAGTACTTTCTTGTTGAGCAACTTCAAGTTGAGGATCAACTTGTTGTTGAACAAATTCGATTACTATTTCACTAGGATTAGTGTTAATGTCCTCATGTAACTGTGAAACTTCTTCTTTAGGAATAGATGTACCATAAATAGTTGGAGTAACTGGAGTCTCAATACTTACCAAAATAGATGATTCAAGTAATTCAGATGAAGAACTAGGAGTTCTTGATGTACTAGACCCAATTAAGTGAGACCGCTTTGTCTGAATATGTGTTGCTTCCAGAGGCAAAGCCGGTTTGCTCGCTATTCTCCGTGAACAACGGGGTAATGGTTGATGTTCCTCCACAATGGCTGATTAATTTTATTATCAAAAAAGAAATAAAAAAAAAAAGGGGTATACTAGGCAAAAGGTTTACCAAGCAATTATGAACTGCAGAATACCTCCTGGTGAACCAAGAAGTACGGGTAGGGAATCTCCCCGAATGTTGTGTTCGGTGTATCACAGTTTACAAGGCGGTTGACTCGGTTACTTAAGGATGGATAGAAACCTAGAGTTTTCTTCCCATATATACGCGAAGGTACATGGAGGCCTAGTCTATATAAGTGTTGTTTAATGCAAAACCGCACAGTGAGAGCATTCCCATATATTTTACGTATTGTAACACCACCCTATATGCCCAAAGGTACGTGGACGAGCTACGATATACTCACGTACGTGGAATGAGATATCACACTTGGGATGTATTGCAGACAAGTTAGTGACAGCTACTTTGTTTTACGACGTCAGAACACGTCTCTAGCCTAGAACCACTAAATGTTCTCGTTAATGAGAATGCTCCATTAAGTAAATGATCTTGCTTCAGAATTTTCCTTTCAAATTCACCACGTGGTGTATTATGAAATTCCTAGGAATGCAACTATCATGATAAGCATTCTTTCCATTCAATTTAACGATGAAAATCCTAGCTACTTAGGGATAGAACAATCAGATTTCTTTTGATCAAAGAGCAAAGACCACAATCTAAATGCAATTTTCCTACACTATTCCTATTAGCACACACAAAATTTTCAATGAAAGATGCATGTATTTCTTTTCGATTCCCTTAATGTGAATATGAACAAGAAAGAAATATGCACATACAATCAATCAATCTTTCATATGAATGAAGACTTTTACGACAGTTCAAATTCGAAGGAAGAGAAGACTTTATGACACTTTATTTCGAATGAAGACTAATCAATTATATCCTAACTTTGACTATTGATCGATAATGACAAAGAAAACATGAAGAAACATTAATCAATCCATCAAAGTCGAGCTAGACCAGGAGATAACAACTCATTTTCTGAGATATAGCATTCATTGATCAATCAACAAACAATCAAACAGAGAAAACTTGGCAAAAACTCTTTCCAAAGGTGGGAAAATGATCCTAGGAAGATCAGCGCAGCCGAGAGTGGAAGACAATGCGCTTCAGAGAACTGTCCTTAAGCCAGGGATGCTTTGCAGTGCACTGTGTCCCTCACAAGCCTTTGCTGGTAACAGTAAGCCATTTTAAAAGGCAACTTGACATAGTTTTGACCAATTTTTCAATGTAAACATTTGAACTACAATCTATGAACACAACTAAAGTCTACAAGGATGTCTTAGGAGGTAGATAAGCTACTAGGAAAGAGGATTCTTCCCCAACAGAGTTGCCAATTTGTTTTGGATAATCTAGCATCCATGGATAAACACTAATTCACTAGTCAAGTAGTTATTCCCAGAACAACAGTTTCAAGTGTTTTAGACCTTTTCTATAAACAATAGATAAGATGAGGAGATAGAAGGCCTACTTGTAGTTCCGCTTTCCTCTCATCTCCCTTGTATCGATTTCGTCACTCCTTCCTGTACTTAATCCACTTGAGAAGTACTTTGTAAACACAACAGAAGACAAAACACTGATCAAAGCATACGATCCATTGAATATAAATGAAAGGAATCAGAAGCAATTCATACATATAAGCATTATGAAGGAACACAACATATGGAAAAAGGTTCAAACACTTTATTAGATAGAAGAGGGAATTACAACCATCAATGTCTGATTCAAAGTCATTCCTCCAACTTGGATCCCATCCACATCATATCAAAAACATGACAAACTTGTAGCATCACAACACTTGCTTCAAAGCCAAATCTCATAGTAGCATTATCTCCTTACAAGTCAACTTAGTCTAGCCCTTGATCACTTATATGAGTGGTCAATTTATAGCAAGATGAAGGAGGTTTTGTCGTTAATGGTGACATTGAATGGCCTTCCATACTTAGAATTAGTTCCATGGAAGAAGGGATGAGAGGATAGGATGCTCCTTAACTCATTTGTCATCCATTTTCGAGCTCATAAGAGTTGATAAGAAAGGGAAACTTCTAGATGACTCCAAAAGATAAGAATATTCCCCAAACCCTATGTGAATTTCCCTCATTCTCAGCCAGCACATGTGAAAGGAAGCCTAAGTGCTCTACAGAGCACCCTGGAAGTGGAGTCAATTGCTCTGTAGTGCACCTTCATAAGGGCTTACCTGCGCTAGTCCCTTTAGAGTAAATTTTTGGATGTCTTCAAGTCATGAAACTGTCTGGGAAGGAGGCACTCAAAGGGTTGACTTGTGTAGGGCATGAAACAACTAAATTTAGGGTTTGATGAGCCCTAAAACATTGATCTGAATGTTGGGATTTGATGTGCCAAAATGGATCTGTAACACGCTCGCTTGAACTTTGTGAATGATTCAATCAACTTCACACCCACTTCAACTTTGTGAATACTTCAATCGACTTCACACTCGCTTGATTTATTTTATCACACTCGCTTTCTTTTGTATTTTATTGATCTCTCTAACTTGCTTGGTTAAACTTGTTTGCTTTGATTCATGCTCACTTGAATAATTGAATACTAGAACTCACACTCACTTGTTGTAGATTTGAACTTCCTTGATTGTTGTTTGAATATCACATTTTCTTGCTTTAGAGTTGAATTCGCTCGCTTGATGCTTGTCTTTGTGTTCCAGGAATGTCACACTTGCTTGTTGTCTTGAACTTGTCCACTTGCACTTTTCACTTGCTTGAACTCGCTCACTTGATTGAGCTTATTTGCAAAAGAAGGGTGTTGAATACTATCAAAAATGCACCCAAGAAAATTCTTACAATGATTTGATGACAGGTTTGATGACTTAGTTGAAAATAATTGTCTCACTTGACTTAATTGACCCCCTATCAATTCAAAGCTTGGGTGTCGGTTTCAACCGAGAATGCACCCTTACACAAGGACCAGTTCTTTTTATTACAAAAGTCACAACCAACTCTTACACCCAAGAACAACTTTTCAATTACAATATTTTGCTTGTTTAGACCCTTTTTCAAACAACAAGTTTACTTCAATAACTTTTGAAATTTAACTTCAATTTCTGCTCGTTCACTCTCAAAAGACTGCAACAATTACCTTCCCTTAAAATTCACTTATCACTCCAAATATTACAAAAAGAAACTGATCGCTCCAAAAAAGTTTTACATATTAAAAAGCATACATTATCCCTCCATTAAAATAAGTTATGCTCACATTAGAAAAAGATTTCCAAATCTTAAATTTATTCACATTCGAAATCTTCTAAAGTATACTTTTCACTGTCTCCCACTAAAAAGTTCATTTCACATTATGTGACATTGTCTTTTCATTTACTTGGAATTATAATGTTTTAAGTAATCACATGATGTGAAAGAAAAAATGAAGAAATATACTAACACTTATCTTACCCACTTATGATTTGAAGCCACGTGAAATTCCATTTTAATTTGCTACCTTGAAAATTTATCTTCAGATCTGGCGTCCTCTACGCATTCCTCCACGCTGGTTCTTTTTTAGGCAAAGACTGGGTTCATCTCCATAAAAATAACTCGTTGAAGACACAGGTACTCCATTCAAATGCTGGTTCCCTTTTTTTAAACGCATGTTGGTTCCACACTTTTGAATATAGAGCAACGTATACAGTGATAACAACTCTTCCAACAATGATTCCACAGTGATGACGCCTCTTCTAATGATTTAATCTTTCATATAATTCAAGTGCAGCATTCAACATTCTCAAGAGATAAAACTTCGATTTCCCTGGTTTTCGTTGCGTAACTATTTTGTAAGATTAATCACCTCAGCAACAACGTAGTCAACTATCGTTTTGTTATTTCAGAATGCAATTTCTGGAACAACAGAAGGACTACTCGATGTACACATCTTAAAGTGACATATCAACCTATTGACGTGGAACAACTCCAACAGAATTAATTGTAGTGGCATCCACCAACGAGCAATAATAGCACAAAATGCACAATTTGAGTACCAATTTTTGTACATCTCTAATACAAAATCCTTATCCTTTCAAAAGGGGAGGTTTGAAATCGTTGTACATTGCTATACTTGCACACAAAACGATGGACTGAGTAACTAACTTCTTGTATTATAACTTCGAATAGTTTCCAAGGTTTCTAGAATTGGATTTATTTTCAAGGAGACTCCAAAGGCATAGATCCCTTAGATGTAATTTCATGCAGGCAAACCATAACACAGGATAAATAAATATTTTGACTCAGATCAAAACATACCTTAAAGACTGATCTTTAATGGTCCTCGTATATATATTTTTAGAGTCCTTCCAACGATTGCATTATGGGATAAACTTCAATTTGTTGGGCGAATGATCGACATCACTTCAATGCATTATTGAATGTAATAATCGTATACTTGTCGAAGGATCTCAAATTTTAAAAATGGAATGAGGGCTCTCGGCTGACATTTTATGTCAAGTGAAGCATTCAACATTCTCTTGCATTGGTACACTCGATGGCTCCACTCAGTGAGCTGCCTTTTACAATCAATGACTCCACTCTTCTGTTACAGTAGGAAGAATTTGAATTCATGCGATGCTTCAACAACCAAACAATTGCCATGCGGCCGAGCCACATGTGATAATTTTTGTGGAATAATTCCTACTTATAGACAAAAAAACATCACTGTGTTCTCATCGTAGGCAACAACAAGACGTGTCTCCACAATCTCATGCTCTTGGGAATTCCATTACAGAGTGGCTTCTTACAATAATCAACTCGGTTTCTTCCTATATGTTATCACTAACAAAATTTCAATGCCAAATGTCTTACATTTGTTTGATGGTAAAGGTCGGTGCTAGTCTAAGTTTGAATTTTTTTTTATTTGCCTTAGAGTCTTGAGTCAACTATGTATTCTCACCCATCACCGATCATTCTCAGTCATCCCCGTCTCATAGTCATGTGTGAAACTGTGCATGAGTTACAATGTGTCACAAAGCTTTTTAGGTTATTTTGTAGCTCATGTGATAATTTTAAAGTGTTTCCGAGCCATAAAGCCTTTTTTAATTTCGCACGCAACATGTTTTAGGCTGCGCTACAAAATTGGGGATTTGTTCGAATCCATAGCAACTGTCATGCAAAATAGCTATGCGGTGGATGTATTTTACAGGTGGCATACTCTCAAGCTCCTGTGTGTATGCTTGTCATCAATTCTGAATCTCGAAGCCTCAAAGTTCATGTAGTTGAAGTTTTGTTTCCCTGCCAAATGTAATGTCAATGATCGGGACTGTTGGTCCACCTGTTCCGAATATTGATGTCTGCTTTGAGTCTGTCCCTGAAATGGGATATGATGCACTTTCAGAAATACCGCGTGGAGAGTGATAAAAACATGCAAAATTTGCAAGCGATACCTTGCAAAAAAGCAGAGTTGTGTTCAACACCAAAGTAAACATGATGAGGAACTTTTTGGGATACTCGAGGGAATGTTTGGCAATGTTCGGAAACACAGATCAGACAACCATGGCTCTTCCAATGCTAGTGGCACCATGTTTACAAAAAGAAAATCCCTGGAACCCTTGACCACACCTCACTCTTCTCTCCTTTCCACTGGCTCCTATTTGAGAAATCAGAACAAGAAAAAAAAGAAGACGCGGGGATGACGACAGCAGCTCCGATGAAGAATTTAAAGGAAAGGATAAGCGTTCCAAGCACAAACATAAAAATAAAAAGCTAGAGGACTACCATAGTCATAAGCAAGGTTCGGCAGGAGGTGTAGCTGAGATAAAGGCACTATCAGAGGAAGATTACTTTTCAAAGAACATTGAGTTTTCAACGTGGCTTAAAGAGGAGCGGGGGATGTTTTTCTCCAATCTCTCTTCAGAGAAGACTCACAAGTTATTTCTGGAATTTGTAAATGCATGGAATAGTAGACAGCTGCAAAGTGAATACTATGAAGGCATTAGCAGTGCTCCTCAGACAGATCATAATTGGGGATTCGAAATAGACAAGAAGACAATATCTGAAGATTCGGTTGAAGAGAGGGAAATTGCTAAAAAATTTGAGAAGTTGGAGAGAAAGAAATATCAAAAGATACAAGAAGAGGTCTTAGATGAGCTTCTTCCGAAGGCTACAGGACGTGAGAGAATGCTCGAGAAAAGAGTCATAAATAGAGAGCAGGCAAGAGGACGAGAAGAGAGCCCTGAACTAGCAAATGATAAGGATCTTATGGGTGGTGGAGATAATTTTCGTGCGAGACTTGACAAAGAGCGAATGAGAAAGCAGAAAAAAGTGATGGAAAAAATTGCTGTCCTTGAGGAGAAGCTTCGAGCATCCAGGCAAAAAGAAGCTGCAGCTATGAGTCAATTGCAAGCAATCATAAATGAAGCCGGTGGAAAGATCACCATCCCAAAGAGGAGTTGATGTTCATAAAATCATGTTATATGAAGTTTGCATGATTTAGCTTTTCAGATTTCAATCTGTTTATGAGAGCTGGAAGCTAGTTCCCTGTTGATCAAATACAAGGGTATGGTGGATTAACTTGCCAGTCATCTCTTATTTTGCAGAATGTAGATAATCCCATGGAGAGCATGAAAATTTGTGGCCTCAGAAAAGGAAGTTCAAGCTGGGTTAATACAATATGTTCTGTGGAATCTGATAGACTCAAAATTTATTTGTATACTAGATGTTTTGAGTTTGAGAATTTTTTACCGGTATACAAACAAAGTAGAGTCTTGGCTATAGAGGGTAAGCCACAAACTGAACATGAGAAAGCTATCGAACAAAATAGTCAAACTTGTAATCAGCTTCCTGTTGAAGTGTGCCTCCAAATGTTTCAAAGTATAGTTCAGGAATTTCAGAAAGTGGAGGACTAGTTATCTATGGTGGAACAGTAATCTTCTGAGATAATGGAAGATGCAGTGATTCTATCCATGAGTGCGTTGGTAAAGCCAGAGCTTCTAAGGCACCAAGACAAAGATCTCAGGTTCATTGTTGTTAATTGCATTAGTGAGAATCACACTGAAAACGTATCTGCTTCAATGCAAACAATTATGAGTTTGGTTTGAATGAAAGGAAGACTGTGTTTTTAATTTACACAGCAGTTTCGTAAAGTGCTACGAAACTGCTGTAGGTGATGATTTAAATGCAGAACAGACAGTTTGATATTATGAGCGGGAGTTTTTTTTTTAAAAGAGAGACACATGTCCAACAATCCAGCCTACACCACATCAGCAACATGGCAGCGTTATATATTCTTGGGTTATTAAAGACTTAAAGTATTTACTGCTGCATACTCGGTGATGGGGAACCAGAACCGAAAATTTAGGGGTATTCTCAGCCAGCACGGAGCAGATCAAGGCTTCAAGTATCCAAGGCCAACATTGGACATTAATTGACTCATCTCATGCCATCTCAGCCAAACAAAGATGAAGCCAAGTGTCAAAGCTGCAAGGAGGAATCAATTTATGATGAAGATAGAGTTAGAGTTATAGCCAAATTAGAACTCTTTAGAAGTTCTGTTAGTAGTTAATGTATTAAATAAATTTGTTAAAAACAGATAGGTGTCATTAGTAGCAGTCATCGAGCTCCCCTCATGTTGGAGGAGGAAGCTCCAAGTAGTTAAACTTTTGTTTCTATATATAATTGAATCTTCTATGTAATCAGGGTTGGATGTTTATGAAAAAATAGAGTTTATATTGGCTTATGTAAAAGACTTTTTACAGTAATAGAAAGACTACTTTTTCTTCTCAAGATTCATACTTTGTTCAAATGCTCAAGATGTATATGGCTTTGTCTTATCCTTTATATTTTACAGCTCTATAGATATACAATCACTCTGAATTCACCTAGTTGCTCAGATTTCCTATGTATATTTATGAGTTGAGGTTCAATTGAGAAATGTTTTGACTGTTTAGACATTACATGCTTTGACTTCCATGAATGAGTAGTTGATAGTTTACTGAAATGGTGTTTGACTCCATGAGCCCAATGGAAGAAATCTTATGTTGTATTTCCAACCATCATGTTTATTAGAGTTCTCATTTCAAGAGTTAGCCCTCTTAGTGTTAATCATAATCAGTAGTTTATTTTGAGAGAGCCCTCTCAGGTTAGGGAG
>APFE031692927.1:9642-71946 GCA_000404065.3 Pinus taeda
GGCTCTCTCTTCTGGTGGGAATAAAAGTCCTGATAATCCTTTAACATGTTATCAAAAGACTCATATAAGATCATCAAACGTTGTAACTTTCCTCATAAGAAAGTTCCTATAACATATTTCTCCGATCAAAACTCTTGATAGTTAATTAAATTATTAAAGGGATTTTAGTCTTTTAGTCAAATGCTCTCTTTTGAATCTTACAACAAATAATCTTATTCATGATTTTATCTATGTTTATTCCAAATCTTACAATTTGTTTCATAAAATATGGAAATAGAACAAGTAAATCTAATAGATCACGATTAATTCATTTTGAGTTCTCGTTTATTTCAATTCTTTGATATATCACTCCATGCTTAGAAATTCAAACCTTCATCATATACTTAATTGACACATCATTTGAGTTTGAATCATTTTCTATATTCAGGGGCTGATATAAATTCAGAAAAGAAAGAGAACATTCATCACTGCAATTGATAAAGAAGCATATCTTAATTTTCATTTTTGATAGATTCGGTTTAATCTGATTCCTTTGAACATGACATTATTTTCTTAAGTTTATTGCTCGCTTTAGATTAGATTTAATAAATAATGATTTTGGGTTAGTTACCTTGCATTGAAGAAAGTCATATCTTGCGGGTAAGATTAAATGAAATTCTTCAATGGTAGGTCTCATATACTCACTTTCATTTATTTCTTTACTTTTTAAATTCAGTTTTTTTTTTTTTTTTTTTTTTTTGTTATATAGTTTTTGCTGATCTTCAGAAACATTTTTCACACCTCCACCGGATCAAACTTTGAGCTCATTTTCCTGATTTTCTTTAAGCTTTTAAAGGAAGCAGTAATGATTCCAATCGAATTAGGAAAAATGGGGGATCTCTAAACCTTTAATATTTTTTTCTTTAAAAAGAATTACTTTGATTTAAAAATGGTTAAAAGTTTTTTGCGAGTTTTTCTTTAAAAAAAAAATTAAAAAATCCATAGAAAATAAGAAATATCCTCATTTTAACTGAACTTTATTGATTACTAGATCCTTTTAACTTTACAAGTTAAAACTATCTAAATTTAAACATAAGAAGGAATGTTTACATGATTATCTTCTTCTTTTTCTTTTGTTAAGAAATTTATATAAACAATCTTGTGGAATGTTGCTTTTAGATTTGGTTTTGGTGATTTTACCAATATACTTGTGAATGGTTGTATCATGAGAAAATTCTGTTATCATATCACATTTATTTTTTTCTTTTAGATAAAAATGTTAAATAGTACTCTATTGACTTTTCAAACATCTCTTGAAGTTATTTTTTATTTTTTCAATTTGAATGTAGGAATTTTTTAAGAAGTGGTCACCAAAATTGAAAACTAGATAAAAATTATATAACTCCGATTTATTTTCCATTAAGTTGTGAAATCTTTAAAGAATTATTATTATTATTATTATTTTTATTATTTTTATCATTTTGCTTGAGTTTCAGTTAAAAAGGTGATCTTTAAAAAGTAAAGACTGTTTTTATGAATAAGCACCTTCAACTTGGATTTGTCATTCAAAACACTTGAGTCAATGATTCTCCCCATCCATTAAAAATAGAATTTCTAAAGTGTAATTCTAAAATATAATAAATCTAAAAGATAAGAGGTCTCATCACGAGCTTACTTACCATGATCACAGGAAACCAATTAAACTGACATTACCAATGTTGAACATCAAATCAAGGTAATGACTTATAATTGTTTCAATTATAAGACAAGGGATCTCATCACAAGCTAACTTGTTTAGTTTGATTATTACCAGGGAATGGCATTGTTGTTATTTGGCCACCATACCAGGACAATGGCTTTTAGCATAAGCTAAAACAAGAAATTAAAAAGAAAAAAGAAAAAAGAAAAAGAAAATAAAATTTACCTCTAATTATTGCACTATTAAATGGATGGATATTGGATTATTGTTGGTTAAAAGGTAACCCCGTCGAAGCTATGAATGCTTGCTGGTAGCAGTGTCTCTACCTGTGATGAATGAGTACATCAGAAGCTAAGTCGTAAAAAGCCGCCTACTTTATTTTTATAACTGATAAATGACTGATACAAGTAAATAGGTGTTTTCCATTCACGAAAGGTTTTTAAATAAATTGCAATTTAATGAGTTTTATAGGCAGATTAATTTTATTTATCTAAATGTTTCAAAAAATAGTTTCCACTTCTTAAATTATTTTTACTGGATTTTTGGAAAATTCCATTGTTATTTATCAGAGATAATTCGTTCTTCCAATGAATTGCTAATTGTATGTACTGTTCAACAACCCCCATTTTAATATATTATAAATTTCTTATATTAAAATAGGGACCCTTTAGTTTTAAAAAAGCCTTTGATTTTATTTCTTAAAAAAAAAACAAAAAAACAAAAAATAAAAAATCAACACAAAAGCTGTTAATAAAATCCCATAACCAAAGTTTAATACTTAGGCTTTTTAAAAACTCAAGTATTAAACCTTGATTATCAAAATCATTTCCAAATAGCCCCTGAGACCAAGACTCATACTTAGGATTTTTAAGCCCTAAGTATTAAACTTGGGTTATTTAATACAAATTAATAATAATTGTAGTTTAGTCCTTACCACTTCCCCACACCGCAAATAAACAACACACCATGGTTGATGCCCCCTAACCAATTGCAATTGTGATTTGATATCGAACTCGACAGCGTTATCAATTGACAAACATAAAATTGCATTTGAACATACATAGGCCTTTTCCTCCATGGTAATACCTGCAGCCTTAGCGAAATGCGATTGTGATTCATCAACTAGACTAGACGGGAAAATTAATCATAATTAATAAAATCCGACATCTGCGTCTATCACAAATCCAAAAAGGCCATGGTTGATGCACGCATCACCGATTGAAATATGCGACATAAGCCACGAACTCAATGGGATTATACATGCCAGTCCATAAATTCCTCGCGTTCGCGGCTATCACAAATTCCAAATGCCAAGCACTCTACCCCTTGCCAATGCGATTTGCGATCATTTCAGACCCGACGAGATTATAGATTCCAGTTAATACATCCCCCACGTCCGCCCAATCGTAAAAGTTCCAAGAGTCTTGCCTTCTGCGTCATGCCGATTGTGATTGCGATATGACATCATTAGTGACATCAGATCCTAGTCATTCTCCACATCATAGTGACGTCACCATGACGTCAACCCTTATGTCATCCCATAGATCGCAAAATACAAATCTTTCGGGACTGTTAGTGTTGTACCGCTCTATTGATGCAATTGCGATCAACCTATCCTCGGTCTTGTGCGACTGCGATATCACAATTACAAAATCCACAGGCTTGACATTAGTTTTTCTTTCGTTTAAAGTGAAATTGCTTTAAGGATAGGTTCTGCTTCCTGATTAATTGCGATTTGTGATTCGATCTTTTCCATTGTGATTATCATTTGATCTCGATAAGGAATGCTCCCTGTTTTGATGCAATTGTTTTAATATAGTCCCTGTTTGAGATCCGATTGTGTTATGGCTCAATTCTATCCCCGATTCTAACTACGATGTTGAACTCTATCCTTGATTTCTAAGTGATTACGATTGGATTTAGTTTGATTGCAATTCTAATTGAAATGTTCCCGGATTAAAATGTGATTGCGATTTAAATAAATGACCCATATATTTTCATTCGATCTTATCTTTTTCTGAAAAACACAGTTTTGATTTATGTTTTCTTATCCATAGTTTATCGTTTCCAGGTATAAACGAAGAATTCAACATCGAAGAAAATGAAGAGGAGAAAGCTGCACATAGAAAGAAGCAGATCAAACCCACATAATCTACAAATGCGAGGATCCGTTGATCGAAATACGAGGCCAATAAGCTAGAATGACATTTTAAAATATTATCTTTGAAAACTGTTTTTACTTTTTTCAAGATTTGAGGGATTCCATTAATTTCCTCAGCGCTGTGTGCAAACTTGTTATTTAAAAAAAAAAGTATTTCTATTTAAAATCACTTAATGGATTGAATAAAGGGTCTGAAATTTGAGAAAGAAAGTCTTTGGGGTTTTCATTTTTGTATCTCCATGTCTATCTTAATATACTGTGCCAGGTCCAGAATTCGAAAAAGAATGCCTTTGAGGCTTGCATTATTGTACCTCTTAGTCTTTTTAATAGAATTATAGGATCTTAATTCTTTTTATTTTACTTAAAGAAGCTTCAACTAGTTGCATTTCTATACTATTAGAGAGCTTTGAGATGAAGAAAAAGGACCAAGACTGTGAATTTTACAAAATGAGCGTGTTGCATTGGGTATTTTTATCAATGTTTTAATGTTCTGTTTGTATAATTTGCAGTCATTCCATCTTTCAATTTCTCTGTTATATGTATATTATTAGCACAGTTCAGCATCATCTCATTTCTGAATATAGCAGTTCTGTAATTTTTCAATAACTCTAGCAACAAATTGTTTTTTTATTTGGATAATGATATATGCTTTAACAATTTTTTTAATTAATTATTTAATTAAAGGAATTAACTTAAAATTTTTCATTTCTTTTAGTATATGATTAATTTTTATTATCATGTACTAAAGACAACCATTTTAGATAACATTGAAATAACAAGTAAACCTGGGAAATACTTATTTTTTTATATGCATATACCTTAGGGATTGAATATACTTCTATCAAATACTTATCTAACTATTTACGAAGTGCTTGATTGTTAGTATTTAGATTAACAAGGAGTCAGATCTCGAGAGCTATCTCCTTGATCTAATTTCTTCATTTTTACTTCAATTCCTTAATATTTTCTTTTAGTAAATCATTTTTTTTTTTGCTTAAGCAAGAGTCGTGCCTTCTTTTTCATTAAGTCAAACATAATTACAATACTTACAAAAATCCCTCAATAGTAAGATGTTCTAAAGTCTCTAAGCTCTCTAACCCTTAAGAGTTCCCATCACTCACTTTCGGGTGCCGAATCAAAAGAGTTATGGGCCAAAACCCCATGCCGACCTGCTCTCTAACCACTAAAGAAACCCTGCCTCCCAGATTCTAAGTAATAACCTATGTTGCAGAAAACAAACACTTCAAAATGAAGCAAAAAGTCAACCCTCCGACCCCACCGAACCCTCGCTCATTCCTGAGCGTTGATCTGACTAGAGAAAATTGGACGGTGGAGCAGAATATCACACGCTCGAACTTGAAAGAAGTTTAATGTGCGATGAGGGTGGTTTCTCGACCCATCCCTCATCCATGTGTCGAGCGATGAAAGGTATCGCTGCCCAAAGAGCGAAAGCACCTTCAGCTTGAAAGTGGTGCGATCGCACCAAGACCGCCCGAGAGGTGGTTTAGCAACTCTGCCATGAGAGGAAAGGGAAGTGTTGCCGCCAGAACGTTCAGTGTTCTCATCCATGCTCCTGACAGTGAAAACCCAACACCCGTCTTCAGGGATTTTTGGCGGACTGATGATCCAAGTTGCAGGGTTTTCCTCTAACGTGCTATCTTCTGTAGCTCTGTCTGACCAACCACAAGAATCCTTCAAAAAACTGCTCATTGCGTCCTGGCTTCCTTGGTCTTTTTCTGATACACTCTTTTGTCCTCTTCCACCTGGGAGTGGCAAAGATCTTTTAGCTGACTTTGTGGCATTTCTCGCCATCTCAATGAATTCCTGCTATCCTTACAGGTGACTCCTTGGTTGGCAAGGATGTCCGCCAATTTGTTGTCCTTTCTACACACATGGTTGAATCTAAGAGTGCGAAGTCCCTGAAGATGGATTTGAATTTTTTGGAGAACCCTTATTAACCGCCAATGTTTTGTTACTCTTTCCAGTCCTATGCCATGACTAAGTTTTTTGGTTGTTTGATGACTAACTCTGAATCAACTTCTATCATCACCTTGTGGCAGTTGTCTTGTTTCAAAAAGTCTAAGCATTGCTACAAAGTTATTAGTTCTACCATGTTGTTGGTAGCTCTTCCTAAATGACAGTGGAAGAGGGAGATGATGTTTCTTGTTTCATCCCGTAAAGCTCCTCCAAAACCAACCATTCCAGGGTTATTTTTTGAAGCTCCATCAATGTTAAAATTTAAGAAGCCTTTCGAGGGGGGGGGGGGGGGTTCCAGAAATCCTCAATCGGTTCCCTTAAGATTATTTTCCTGTTTAAACCTTGAGGAGTAAGCCCCTGCATGTTTAACTGTTTGAGTATTTTCAGCTCTGTTTCTGAGGGAGGATTTTTGGGGAGATCCCAAACTGTTGTGCCCACTGTCTCTTTTAGCTGTTTCAAGATCTGCTCCAATAGGCGGAGAGAAGAGTTCTTTTCTTCTTTGAAAATTCTTTTATTTCTTTCTTTCCAAACATTCTAGATTATGAAACTAGGCAAGAGAGCCCAGGCAGAGTTAAGAACCTCATGCTCGAAAAAATTATCCTTCCAATTGTTTATGGTGTTTGTGATATTGTCTCTGTCTCTTTCGGATTGATTGAAGATGGAGGCAAAAAAATCCCATATCCTTGAGGTGTAAATGCAGCTATTGAGTAGATGTTCCGTGACTCTTCTTGTGCTTCACAGAGCTGACAATGGGAGGGTCCTAGCATACCCCTCTTTCTAATATTGTCCCAGGTTAAGATTTTCCTATGGTGAACCAACCACATAAAGAGCTTGATTTTCATCTAGCTTCTGTTCCTCCATAGCTTCTGCCAAGATCTGACCGGAGCTTGTGAATCTAGCCCTAGGAGAATACCTTTTGCTTACTTAATATTAAAGTTTCCCTCTTTGTTGTTACCCCATCTTAGTTGGTCCTGCCCTTCAGTGACTAAAATCATCCTTTGATCCAACATCTTTTTTATGGTTTCTGCTTTGTCATTGAGGGTTCTGTCCTCTCTATGATCTATTATTTTCCAAGTTGTCCATTTTTCGGTATTGCGAGCATGTTGCCAAAAGTCCTTTACCTTTACTAGTCCTTGGTTATCTGTCTCTTGCTTGAGTCCTGAAAAATCCTTTGTCAAAAGTTTTGGTTCTTGTTGCCATTTTTCCTCCCAGAAAGGTGCATGATCTCCATTTATTATGTCCCAGAAGTTGTTATTTTGCACCATTCCTTTGTTTTCCTAGGCTTTGTTCCATATAGGAGATCCCTTCTTGTTTCCCGTCATTCTTATTAGCTCAGAGGTTTGCCAAGAGCTTACATATTTTTCCTTCCAGATGCTTGCCCATTGAGCCTCAGGATCCTTGACCCATTGCCACCAAAGTTTTTCTCCCAGAGCCTTACTGAGAATCTCTGGATCATCCAGTCCTAGGCCTCCTTGGTTCTTAGGGTTGGAGATATTATCCCAAGAAACTAAAGCCCATTTTTTCTTGGTTTCCTCCTTTCCCCAAAGAAAATCTCTTTGGATATTTCTGAATTGCTGTAGGACTCCTTTTGGGGTAGGAAGAGCTGATAGCATAAAGATTGGGATAGCTTGGAGCACTACTTTTGCAAGAACTAGTCTACTAGCTAGATTTAAAGACCCGACTATCCACTTTTTGACTTTGTCTTGCATCTTGTTGATTAACGACTCCCAAATGCTCTTATGAAAATGTTTAACCATTAGAGGAACTCCCAGATATTTCGAGGGGAGGGAATCTCTTTGGAAGCCTAGAATCCTGTAAACATTTCTCTGGATGGCAATGTGAGTGTTAAAGAAAAAAATTTAGATTTGGAAAGATTAACCGCCATACTTGATTCCATTGCAGAGTCACTCATAATTTTTTTGTAAGCGAGCACTTCCTTGACTGTGGGAATTCCTTGTAACATTGTGTCATCAACAAATTGCTGGTTGGTGGGTCAGAGCCTACCCATTCTCCGATATTTGGAGTCCTTGAATTTTGCCTGTTTCTTTAGCATGCTTAATGGACCGCCCCAACCCTTACATCATTAGGATGAAGAGAAAAGGCGAGAGTGGATCACCCTGCCTAAGTCCTCTAGAAGGAAGAAAAATATCTGAGGGAGAGCCATTAACTAAAATTGAGAAGCTGGCAGAAGTCACTAGGGCTGTCACCCATCTGATCCAATTGTGATCAAAACCAAACGGAGAAAGCACTTTTTTGATATAAGTCCAGTTTACTTTATCATAAGCTTTGGCAATGTCCAATTGCATTATCATACCTGCTTTTCTTTTGCTAGTCAACGAGTGAACCACCTCGTGAGCTTGAATGATGTTATCAAGAATCTGTCTGCCTTCCACATACCCAGATTGTTCACCCGAAATAATTGTAGGCAACAAGGGTTTGAGTCTGTTGGCCACTACCTTGGAAATAACCTTGTAAACAACATTGCATAAGGCAATGGGTATGTACTTCTCTGGTGTTTGGGCATTATCCTATTTTGGAATAAGGGTGATGAAGGAGGTGTTAAGAGCTTTCAAAATAGTTTTGTTCTGCTTGGAATCTTCCACTACCCTTACAATATCCTTTTTGACAATGTTCCAACAAAATTTGAAAAAATCCACATTGAATCCATCCGGACCAAGGGCTTTTCCATTTTGCATTTCCTTGAGAACCTCGCTTACCTCCTTTTTAGTAACAGGTCTATTGAGATTATCATTGTCCTTTCTGGTTACCAACTTAGGGATGTGATTAGTGAAGTCTTTGATGAAAGGCTCCCTTACTAAGATGTCTTCCTGGGCTATTCCACTGAAGTGTTTAACTAACACTGCTTCAATTTCCTCATGGGTTTGCTGGATCTACCCGTCCTCATTCTTGATCGAAGAGATCCTGTTGTGAGTCCGATTGGTAATGGTAGAATTGTGGAAAAATTTGGTGTTGCGTTCTCCTTCCTTAAGCCATTGCACTCTTGATTTTTGTTTCCAGAAAATTTCCTCTTGTTTACACAACTTTTCCCATTCTAGATGGTATTTTTCTACCTGTTCATTTTTGTTCTTATCAAATCCTTACTTGACCAGAGTTTGGTTGAGCTCCAAAATTTATTTTCTACCGATTTCTTTCCTGCAAAAATATTTCTGAAAATATCCCTGTTCCAAACTTTTAGCTTCATCTTGATGTGCTTTAATCTCTTGTGTAGCAGGAACATTGACAATCCCTGTATCTGTAGATCTTCCGCTCACCAGTTTTCAATGTTTCTGATAAAATTTGGATGTGATAACCATATATTTTCAAATCTGAAAGGTCTGTTTCTTGGGGTGCCTATTCCCTTGATCTCCATTAGCACTGGCCAGTGATCTGAGCCACTAAAAGGGAGAATTCCGACAATTATTTCCTTGTTTAAAAGCATGAGATCCTCCGAGATCATGAATCCATCTAACTTAGAGGCTACCTGGGCATTCCCTTCCCTTTTATTATTCCAACTGCAGAGGCCATTGTTTGTCTCAATGTCAACTAGCTTCATGTTTTCTGAAAAGTTTTGGAAGGCTGCGACATCCTTGTTTAGAGCTCTCGTGTCTCCTTTTTTTTTTCCGATAGAGATCTTATCATGTGGAAGTCTCCTCCTATGACCCAAGGTAACCCTGCATACCTGATTCGGAGATCAACCAAGGAATCTAAAAACTTGATTTTTTCATCCAACCTTTGAGGTCCATAAACATTCGTGACTAGATAGGTGTTCCTGTCACCTACAGGCTGTATGACCACTGATAAATAGTTCCTTGATGCCTCCGCATCAATTATTCGAATCTTTAGGGGATTCCAGAGCGTGAGGATACCTCCTGCTGAGTTTTCCGCTTTAACTTCTAGAAACTCAAATCTATTGAGCCATTTACTATGGATTTGCTTTAACTTTTGTATAGAGCATTTTGTTTCTTGGACAAAAATTATGTCCGGAGCTACTTGTTTCATTCTATTATTCAGAATTCTTTGTTTTCTCCTACTGCCTAGACCTCTAATGTTCCAAGTTGTGAACTTCATAATTAAATATTGGTAAAAGAGTAACTAGTTAGATCTTTCATCTTACTTGAGTCTACCATGAGCTTTCCACATTCCATCAGTAGCTCGTTCTACTTTTTTCTGCCTCTTATTCTTCTGGGATTTCTGGGTGCTAGCCCCGGAGTTTCTTTTACTGCTTTCCCTCCTTCATTGCTCTGTCTTTCAATGTTATTTACTTCCTCCAAACCCTTTGCCTACGTTTTCCATAGGAATAGCTGTTGTATTCTATTGATCTTTTCTTGTGGTAGTGATTCTACTCCTCTCAGAGTTCCCTGATTCAAGAATCCTTCTAGATCTAGGTTTTCTCTGTCAAGAATCTCCTGTAACTCATTGTCCTCCGTTTCCATCTCACTCTGGTTCATTTCCTGATCCATTTTTGGTTGTAAATCACTCATCATGTTCCTTTTCTGCTTTTCATTTTCCTGTGTCAGATCATTATCTTCTTCCTCCTTCGTCTTCTCATAATCCTCCTTCATTACTTGATCTTCTACCACTGTTTCATCATCCACTTAAAGAACTTGGTATTGATTCCGATTTTTCTTTTGTCCTCCCGCTTGATGTTTCTTTGGCCCTTTCTTGCCACTTTTTCTTCTATGGACAACTTTGTGAAAGCTGTATGTGTCTTTCATTGTGTTGTTTTTGCTTTTGTTTTTTGCTTTACTGAGAGGGTAGTCTCTCAGAAGGTGTCCATGTTCATGGTATCTACGGCATCTGAATGGGATGTGTTGATAGTCTACTGTCTGCACCCATTCCTCATAAAAAACCTCCAAGATAACTTCATCCGGAAGAGTTCCAGATAGATCCATCTCCATAGAGATCCTAGCAAAGGAAGTATATTTTCCCCTCCTTGTGGCTTCAGACGCTTTGATAAACCTCCCTAACTTATTTCTTATGGTAGCTAGCGATTCTATTTGCCAATAATCCAAAGGTAGAGAATAGAGCCTTACCCAAACCGAGACCGAGGTAAAAATTTCCCTCTTCGGAACGAAGTTCATCTTCCAAGGCCTCATATAGAGCCCTGCCGCAGCATAGAAGTAGGGCCCGCCTTCAAACACTCTGTCTTTGTCCTCGATGTTAGTGAACACCACCATGAAGAAACCTTTGGACCCCAGATGAAGATCATTGCTCCCTTTAGGCTTCCAGTGGTATCGTATCCAAGATTGTAAAGCTTTTTCAGTGGGCCATAAACCCATAAATTTGCATATGATAATGTATGTCTGCATGTGCTACCTGTAGGCCTGCAGCTCTGGATTATTTAATACTACTCTAGGAGTGATTTTAGCCTTGGGTTTACATGGTCCCTTCTGATTTTTGTCTTTTGTTCCTTGTTTTTTGTCAGTTTTCTCCTTATCTTTTGTGCCCTCATTCTCCTCCAATTTGGAGCCTTCTGCTTCCTCTTCCCTATTTCTCCTTCCTTCCTCCGCTTTCCCTCTGCCTCTATCCGGTGGTATCTTGCTCTTGTTGGCTACCGCTTCCTTGTAGGAGGGAGTGAAGCTCCTTCCTCTACCCCCCTCCATGGTAAAACCTTCCACCACCGCCTGTAACCCTTCCACACCTCACCTTTCTGCTCTCGTTCGCCCGCTTTCTTTAGTAAATCAACTCTTGATTAGGAGAAGGATTTTTATTTCCTTCAATCAAGATAGGATAGATTAATTGCATACTAGTTAAATCATGCATGTATTATCTTAGAAGTCCTCTCTTCAAGGCAAAACTTTAGATTGGTTTGGTTGTTCCACAAAAACAACTTAAGGGTCATTCTTCTTGCTTGATCAACTAGAAGAATTGATATGATGTCCCTAGCTATTAGCAATTAAAGACATATTTAAAGTTGATAGTGATTGGGAAAAGGTAACTGGACCTAATTTAACCAGTCAGAGCCACTACCCCAAACGGAAAAGGAGCTGCTTTAAGGTCTGGACCAGGTGGTTTTCCCCCATGTTGGTGTAGCGAATTTCGAGGCATCAATAGACTGATAGCCTTGTCAGGTTGCTTGGATTTGAAAATTCCATGTCCACTAAAGATCAATTTTTCTCCATGTTTTTCCATAACTAGTCTCAGCCAAAATATAAATATTGTGCCTCAACCATATCCATTTATGCTATATCTTTTAATTGGTGTTTCGTTCTGCTATGGGAATGGATGTTTGAGATCACATTTCATGTTTTGTTCATGACATTTCATCTCTATACTGCTAAGCTGATATGCATATTCATCAATTTTAATGATTTTTGTGCTTCAATTTAAAAAATGTGCTCATTTCCTCTGTATTTCATAGGATTTAAATTACATTGAAAGAGAAAGTTCCCTGTGAGTAGCATAGATTTGCAGGGATTCCTTTTATACATCATATTATATATTGTGTACAACTTTAATAGAATTAGACCCAAAAATATTGGTTGTCGTGAAGGATTTATGTAACCAGAAAAAAGGAAAAACATCACGATGGAAATTATGTCATTTGTACATGCTTTGCAATAGCTACTCGTGAAAAGAGGAATTTGAGAAAACTTCAGAGATGAAAAGCACTCAGTTTAATATCTAAATATTACTGAAAAAACAAACTATGTGGTCCTAAATGGAGCAACTGAGGTAAAAGTCTACTTAATTCTGTTCTAACATTGTTGTCCCAACAAAAGACACTTTATAATACAATTAGGAATGACTTCCATTAGGTTAAATAAGTGACCAATCCCAGGAAACTCATCATAGTGCATCTAAGAAAACTTTTCACTGGAACATCATTGTTAAGAAATGGGTTATTGAATTCTAAAGTATCAAAATTTCACTTGCCAAACATCCCCATTAGGTCTCGATGTAGTGACTCAAAGAGTCCTTCCTGCATTGTTGCCTTCAAATGCTCCAAAGGAAAATGAAACATTCCAAGCAAAAATACATTTCGATGCAAACTTCACAACAACAAATCAAGACGCAAGTTACTATATAATGAATTTAACTCTAGGCTCCTTGGCATTAGATATAAACATATAATTTTAAAAACGTTAAAAAAACATCAAAATAACTTAAATTTAATATATCAATTGTTATTTTCTTGATTATGAAAACCAAAATAAGTACAACTTCTTCAATTTAAAAACCCTATCGGCGTCTCCTTGCACCATTTGGGGCAATTGCTAGTTAATTAATTGCATTAGTAAGAAATATATAATTGTCAAGAGAAAGTTAATAAATAATCATGTATAGATTATAATAATGCACATTCTATTCTCAACACAATACACTACAATAATACTAGGAAGAGCATTAGATATGATTGATCTCCTCAGCGTTGATGGATGAAGATGCCAAGATTGATTGTATTTCAATTTATGTCATAAAAAGATCAACACTTCAAAATTTTTACATCTTCATAAAGTATCTAACAACATGGGATGATGATATAATTTTAGTGGATTTTCATATACATATATGGGGTAGAGTGAGAATGTGAATGGAGGCAGGTGAATTCGACTATGGGTCTCTAAAAAACTAGTTGTAGGGTTAGAGTTTTTTTCTACATTTCTGAAATCAAGGACGATATACAGTATCGAAGCCTCGAAGAAGGAGGCATTCAAAATGAATCTGAACTTAGGAGGGAGTCACCCCTCCTTTCAAAATGCTCTTTCTGGAAGGTATGATCATGGAAAAGGAAAACTGGCCCCTCAAGGGACTTCCTTAGACTTTTCTCAAATGCTAGTTCTGGGTGAAGTAAAAAATGGGACTATGGGGAAATTGCATCCCTAAAGCAGCTCAAAACCCTAGGTTTATTATTTTAATCAACCGTCTGGATGGCTAGAGGAAGCACATGATAGATCATTCTTTCATTTGTAAATTTATTGGGAGTTGGCCAACAAAGAAAGAATTGGAGTGTTGGATTCATAAAAATTGGAAACTAAAGGGAGAGGTGGACCTGCATTTGGTACCAAAAGGTTTCTTTACAATTATTTTTAGAAATTTAGATAACAAAGCTCGAATATTTGAAGGAGAGTTATTTCTTCAACAACGTGGGCTTCTATATCAGACACTGGGAAGCATGTTTTAAACCTGATAAGGAGGAGTTTAAAGTCATGCTAGTTTGGGTAATATTGTACTCACTTCCAGTTTATTTTTGGATTCCATAAATTTTAGAAGGGATAGGGAAAACGTTAGGATTTTTTTTCAAAGTTTCATAGGTGACCAAAACAGGAAAAAATATGTCGTATGCTAGGCTATGTGTCTATATGAATATCTCTCAACCTTTACCGAAATCCATTGATTTAGATTATCAGGGAGTGGTATGGACACAAACTATAGATTATGAACATGTCCCATTCATATGTCGACTTTGTCATGATCATAATCACTTGATAAGGGATTGTCCCTTAATAAGGCGAGAACAAGAAATAGGGGCCAAACAATGAATGCTGGATTTATCAATTTCACAATGAGAAGACACAACAAGAGGATCAAGAATACAAGTATCCCTAAGGACATAGTGGATACAAATCCCTTTTCAGAACTATAGGCGATGGAGGAAGACCCTCAAAAATTGGTGGACACCCAAATCCAAGAAACACCAACAAGAATAACCCTAGATAAGAACTTGCTAAAACACAAATTACAAGACTAGGATAACCAGCAAGGGGGGCTTGATTTTCTTACCCTACTAGGTTTTGAGGAAGTTGCACCTTTGTTGATGCAAGATTCAACAACACTCTCAGAATAAGAATGGTTGTTAGTTTCCATGGTTAGTGACTGGGCTTAACAAGACATGGATTTATTATCCAAGGAAAATCGAGAGACCTATTCCAAAGCTTATCTCGTTTGGAAAACAAAGCAAAGAATCTTAATAGATGATCCAGTAGCCCAGTTTTTTCAAAAGTTCAAGGACAAAGGGAAAGAAATACTACTCAAGGATATCTCAAAAGAAGCAAAAAGAAGGGGAGTAAACCCAAGAAATAAGTGAGACAAAACGTAGATACAAACGTAGCTAACACGAGCCAGCCTATGGCCTTGACAAAGAGCTTGCCAGCTCCAATCAATCCTTCATCATGAGGACGATAAAATGGAATATTTAGGGACTCCATAGTAGAAGAAAACAAAGATATATTCGAGAACAATTTATAAAAGAAAAACTAACTATTGTAATATTGCAGGAAACGAAACTAGTGGAAAAGAAAATGACCCAAATAGCAATATTCTATTGGAAAGGATGTCAAAAAATGTCATTGGATGAAAGAGGAAAAACAGGTGGTCTAGTGGTGTGGTGGAATCCAAATGAACTTGTGGTTTAGGATTGGATGGCTACAGATCAAATCTGGCATGTAGCTCCAAATATGTTGGCACAAAAGATATAGTCTTCTTATTGACAGTGTACGACCCTTCTTGCGTAAGGTATAAGATGGTTTTTTTATATATGCTGCATAGAATAAAACAAATGCTAGGGAATGCCTTATGGGTTTTTGGTGGATATTTTAACCTTATTAAATCCCTATTGGAAAAAAAGGAGGAATTCACAAGTTAGATTAGGTCTCAACCTCATTTGATGGGTATATAGATGATCTTCACCTAGTAGACATAATGACCAATAACAAGATTTTCACCTGGAATAACCGTCAAGGAGGGGAAAACCAAATAGCCTGTCTCTTAGATTGTTTTATGTTTTCTGAGAAATTTACACAAAAGGATATATTTTTTAAACCATTTATCTTGCCTTGCATGGGATTGAATCACTGGCCCATCAGATTGGACATGAACTTAAAGGAAGCCCGCCTCAATTGTCCATTTCGATTTAAAAGTTTTTGGCTGTAATCCATAGGTTTTGTTGGCTTGATGCATAAATGGTTGTTGGAATTAGACATCCATGGTAAGAATATAATTCATAATGTCCACCTAAAAGTAAAATCATTAAAGCTTAGGATTAGATACTGGAACAAGCATGTTTTTGGAAACATTTTCAAAGATAAAATAGCTTTGGAAAGGAAAATTTCATATATACAACAACGAATTATCCTTGAGGGGAGATCTACAAAGCTACTGGAAGCTAAAGTGGTAACCATTCAAAATTTAGAGCACTAAAGGAAACAAGAAGAGACTCTCTGGAAACAAAAGTCCAGAATATAATGGCTTCAAGAGGGAGAAAGAAACTCAAATTTATTCCACAATGGTATGATTCAAAGACACCATCACAACATGGTATTCTCACTTACGGGTTAGGATGGAGAAAGGAAACTTCAAAATAATGAAATTGAGAACGAATTGGTTACCTATTTCAATGATCTCTACACTGAAAAAAATTACCAGAGACATCAATCGATAAATGTAGTTGTACATCACATGCCAAGTATTATTAGTGATGAAAAAAATATAGTGTTTATGAGACCAATATCTTTTTCATAGGTATAATTTGTAATGATGAATATGCGAAAGAATAAGGAATCAAGACCAGATGGTTTCACATTGATTTTTTTCTAGGCACGTTGGGGGTTCTTAGGAAAGGAAATCAATGAGCTAGTGGAGGAATCAACAAAGACTGGATCTATATATCCAACATTAACTGCCACTTTTTTTTTACTGGCCCCAAAACTAGGACATTCTGATAACCCATATGGTTTTAGGTCTATTTCTCTATGTAATGTGTTGTATAAAATAATCTCATCTGTAATATTAAACAAGTTAAAACTTCTTCTCCATCTCTTAGTATACCCTAACCAATCAGAATTTGTGCAGGGGTGAAAAATAGTGGATGACATTATTGTCATGTAGGAAATTACTCACTCTCTATGATTGTGAAATGTCCATGTATGATTATTAAGCTAGACTTATTGAAGCATATGAATAGTTAAGTTCAATATACTTATACCATGTTCAACGAGTTTATGGATTTAGTGGGTAGGGTCTCTCATCTCATCTATGTTCATATCTATTTTGATTAATGGTTCGTTGTCTTATACATTTCAACCTTCGAGAGGATTGAGGTAGGGAGATCCATTATCCCCCTTTATTATTATTTTAGCTATGGAAGGTTTGGGTCGTATGTTTGGTAAAGCATGTGGAGTGGGATACATTCATGGTCTACGCCTATATGGGATTGATTTGTTGATTTCCCATAAAACAATTGTTGATGATGCCATATTATTTGGACTAACTACATGGAGGGAAGTGAAAAGAATGGATAAATTCTTACAACTCTTCTTGGAAGCCTAAGGTACAATGATTAATAAGAACAACTCAAACATATTTTTCTTCAACTATCCGAAGATTGTTCAAATTAGGCTAACTCAAACTCTAGGCTTCAGTAGAGGCAACCTACCTAAAATTTATTTGGGCATTCCTTTATTCTTACATCACAATAGAGTCACTACATGGGAAGGCCTCATAGAGAGAACTCAATGTAAAGTTAGTAGTTGGGCCTTTAGAACGCTAAATTTTCCGAGTCGACTAGTATTGATCAAAGTTATTTTATAAGTAATACCAAATTACCAATTATCGGTAATGCCCATAACAAATACAGTATGTCAACAACTAAGGACTATTTGGAGTAATTTTTTATGGAGATTTTCTTCCAAAACACGTAAGTGGGCAATGATTGGTTGGAATAAAATGGTTACACCAAATCAGGTGGGAGGGTTGGGTCTTAGAAACCATTGATGAGGCTCATAAATAGGTACATTATAAGGGTCATGATGCCATCCTCCAACTTTATAACTATCTCTTTCTCACATTTATTTATATTTTTTGTTATATTATGCTTAGTGAGAAGAGTAAAAGATGTTTGTTATGTCATGTGGCCTAATATGGTTTAATTACAAGAAATGGAGCCAGTTTTGAGATGATTTCTATGTAGGGGCTCATAGTAGACAACAAGGAGAGAATATAGGGGTTTTCCACCTCTTTAACTCCCTCAATCAACCCAAATATCACAATACTCTCTCTCTCTCATCATCTCGAGGTCATTGAAAACCAAGAAAGTGGAAGTAACGAGGTCATTGACAACCACACCATTCTCATGTTGTGGGAGATAAATATTCCTATTTTATAGGGAGGTGCTAGTAGCTACCCTCTTGTATAAATAAGCATGTAAAAGAACTCATTAGGATTTGAATTTTGCTTTTATCTAGGTAGCTATTGAGCTCAAGAACTTGGCACTATTATTTTTAATTGTTATGTGATGTATTAGACACTTATTCAATGATAATGAGAAGTTTCTTATTGGTTCGTCTTTGAGTTAGCTCCAGAGGCTAGAGGTTCTTGGGTTTGGGCCCAACCCCAATGGCTTAGGTCCCTATTGTGTATTTTTACCTATTTTTAGTTTAGATTACTTATTAGTTTCTTGCATTTCAGTAAAGAATAATCCATCATAAATCTGTGATTGAAACCTCTACCTCATCTCTCTCATGGGAGCACGAATAGAAGGATTTGTAGTCACAGTCTAGAAGTATTATGTTTATGATTTCTTCAAAGAAGATTTGTGTTAGTAATCTTATTCTTCATGTGCTTGTTGTAGCTTAGGAGTTGGTTTATTGATTATATCAAAGTTTTGGCATAGATTAGATAACATTTAAATTCAACTCATCCTTTCCACTACTAGTTGTTTCATTTTGTCAATGATAAATGGGTATATGCATGTGATGATTGCAAATCGATGATCTGCAGGAAAATGCACCTTGACCACCTCCATCTTGGATTTCCTCACCTTCTCTTGTGAACCCTAAATTCTGTTCATGAGATCATTTTCCTAGGATCACCGAGTATTGGCTTGATGGGCCCTGACCCAAGTTCAACGTTAGTCAGCTAAGCAAATCCCTACACTATTGGCCCTTTCGGCATCAATCAGTAGAGCGCAGACTAAATTCTCACTCAAAGCAGTATGGGGGGATGTAGGAACCAAGTTTCCACACCCTGAGATGGTTGTGATGTTAGTTTTATACCTTAACTCTTTCTTCGCACATATTGATAAGCCCTTAGGGCTTATCAATGTACTTCTTTATCATCCCTTCAGAACCTCCACGAAGTTCTGTGATCATCCTTCGCATAACCCTAACAAGCGATCCTGACACTTACGCGCCTTTGTAACTACTTTTCTATATAGTTCTTTGAATTATCTTAAGTGTTCGCCAATTCTATCATGTAATTTAGATTATCTCTGCGTAAACATATATCTCTACTTGCATTCATATAAGAGAGGAAAAGATATAGGTTTGTGCATCAATTTAACATTAAAACATAAACCTAGTGCTTAACATAAGATAATCGCATGCAATTGACAGAAGTAAAATACACAGTAATTTCAGAATACTCTTCTTTATTGATAATCCAGATTTTCCGTACAGAATCTAACCACCTTGTGCACATAGCTGCAGGGGTCTGCGCACTTAGCTGTGGACTTCTACCCTAGGCCTCTGCGCACTCAACTGTAGAGCCTTCTACCTATGCTAAGACTCTCACTCTTAGCTCCTTACAGACTCATCAATGACTCTATCTCCATCAACTCTACTTACTTCAAACTGACTTAGACTCCTCTAAGACCTCCTTTTTATACAATCCCATGGTCTGCGGACCAAGGGCGGATTTCGTCAAGCCGACACAACCTATCTAAACTAAGGGCTGAAACACTTTTTGACTCTTGATATCTTCACACTCCGCGGTCACAAAATGTGAATACTTTACATTTTTTTATACAAAATTCGAGCTTTCTACCCCAAAACTTGGGTTTTTAACTCCAAAATTGACCCCAAGGGACCCATTCCCAACAGGCCCCCAACACAAACATGGTGACTCACCCTCGAGTCACTCAGCTATGCGGAGATCTTGTCACGAAGACCTCCCAGCTCTACTAGGAGTACTGCAACTTCGAAAATGCACTGTGTTGTCGCCTGGGTCATCTCCTCAATCAGTTGCTTTGTCGCTAGCCCTATACTATCTGATTGCATCTTCTACTGAGTAGCCTATAGACCAGCCAACTTTCCTTCGATGGTGGCGGTGAGCGCGTAGGCTTCATCAAGCTAAGGCCCAATTCTAGCCTTGAGGATGCTCTCTTGCGCTGCACTGCATCCACCTGCTCCTTTAGTACCTTTGCCTCCTATAGTTTTGCTAGCCTCTATGTAAGGGAAATAGTGCGCACTGTCGCTTTGACTTCATCATATATATGCTGCAGCTCCTGGGCCTCCATTTCCAACCTTGGCAAGGTAGGATCCTCCTACAAATTGGTAACCACTTCAAGTGCTTGCTCGAAGAGCGCGGTACACTCCGTTACGATGCTGTTCACTGCTGCCACATATTTCACAGCTGTCTCACGCTGATCTATGACTTCTAGCGGGGTTGAAGGGTGGGCCTTCAACTATAGTTATGAAATCTTGAGGTTCAGGTCAAACTGAACCTTTTCCAACTCTGTTCTAGTGTCGCGCAGTCCAGTAGCGAGCTTCTGAATCTGCACATCTACTGGCTCATCATCGGGAATGACCAGCTCTGGGACATACCCGCATGCCTCAGCCACCACCTTGGACGTGTGCTCATTTTTGTCTGCGATGGATTTGATGAGGTTAACAACAAAAACTCTCTGTACCATCATCTGAGCGTTGTTAACTTTCTTCTCACTGATTACCTGCAACGCGTGCTATTTGCGGGCTCGAAGTTCCGTGATCATGCCATCCTGAAAATTATGAAGCGCCTCACTCGGAAGTGTAGCCAAGTTGAGCCCAACTCCTTTGAGGGTGTTGACAACGGGCCTATCAGCTTCAGTCTCTATGGTTAATGCTCCCTCTAACAACATTATTGCCTGGGGATCTAGTGCGCGCACCATCCCTGCTGCTTCCGATGTGTCAGGAACCAAACTAGTTGACGCCATACTACTTCATCCCACACTGGTCTGGACCTATGACGCCTAGATCTACAACTCCTGTAGACACATATGAATGGCCCTAAAGGCCTACTTTTGTTGTAGCTTGAACTACTGCAGCAGTTCCACAGTGGCATCACTAACCATATCCTCGATATCATTTAAATCTCCTTTTGTTAAGGTGATCGGATTGAGAGAAGTCTTGCTAGCCTTAGACTTCTTTCATGGCCCTACCTTCTCTGGACCTCGGTTACGCTTAATACAGAACAAAGTGGTCTCTAGGTGCACTCCTCCTTGGTCTCACTGCTGGTCCTCCTCCTCTATCTCCGGAGAAGGCGACTTCTAACTCTTATTAGGGTCGCGCTCCTCTTCTTCTGTCTATCCTTCCATATGCTTTGTGGTGGCACGCTCTGCCTTGGCCTTGTCTGCAGCCTCCTTTTTTCTCTTTGTGGCCAACTACTCAATCTTCAACTTGACCTCTTCCTTTTTTCACTGCGTTGCGGTCTTGCTAGACCCAGCTGTTAAGTCTGAGGCAGTGTGCAATCTGCCAGCCATCGGTCGAGGAGTTCTATAATTGTGTCATCTATGGCTAGTTATGGCAGGGCATACCATTTCCACTCAGGGTCCTTTCGCACATGTATCGAGACCCAGTGAAAGTCATCCTTGAAGTCTACATACTCTTGCAGCTTCTCATACACAATTGGTGATAGACGTGGTTTGCAGTTGATGGCCATATGGATGCTCATCTCCATCAAGATCCAAAAGATCTTGCTATCCTTGAACCTTTGAGGGTCCTTCATAGCCCATAGCGAAGCAAAATTCGCTGCCTCTAGTAGGTCAGGCGTGATCGGAGGAAATTGGCTATCCTCTAGTAACTCCCACGCAACCAGCACTATGGATAGAAGTAGCCAAGCATAGTGGAATGTTTTGTTGTGATCCTACGCCTCTCTATATTTCATGAGGAACTCCCCATAGAGATAGCATGCCTAGTTAAATTGTACACCCTCCACGCACTGGGCCTCTAAGGCTACTACTCGTGCCAACACTTCATATGCACGACAATTTCGCATAATCTTTCCTGCCAAGATTTGCGTTGCTACTTTGACCGCAGAGTTAGCTATACTTGTGATGGCGTATCCGCGAGGCTTCTTAGCATGTTTGAATTTGTCCTTCATGGCTTCAGCGAGGTCACGCTTGCCTGTCTTTCTGCCAAACACAATGGCTGAATTTTCTCCCGAGTGTGGCAGCTGAGTGATCCTATGGATTAGAAGGTCAGTAATGGGTATCGACTCTTCTAGCCATAGACACCCATCATGCACCAAACACAGAAGCTGCTTGATCAATACCATGGTTATGGGTGTGCGGTTGTAGTGCGGCACCCACAACATATTTAACAGACCCACCTTATGCACCCCTTTCACCCACTTTCTTGGATCCAACGTGGTCACACCAGAATCTTTGTAGAAGACGCTGTGCATGAGTTGGTCCGTCACTAGGTGAGGAAAACATTCTGCATCATCCAAATCCAAGTCTTCTAGTTTTAAAAGGGGGATACACCCCAGGCGCGGTCCTTCAAAGATGATTTAGTCTGGTAGTAAAGGTGTGTGTAGTGTGACCTTACTTTCATCAATATCCTTCAGAGCCTTCGTCTTGCCTCTATGCGGAGGAATGTACTCAGACAGTTTAGAAATGGGGTCAGAGCCCTCCACATCAATGTTCTCCACCCCCTCCATATCAATATCATTCGTGCCCACATGGAGTTCTTCAACCTCGACTTCAAGCTCTACGTTAATCACCTTACCCTTTTCTGACGCTGTGGGCTTTCCAATCTGTGGGTGCTTTCGAAGTGATGTGTGCACCGAGTGTTGTGCTTTCTGCTTGTCCTTCTTTGATTTTGGACCCTCCTTGGTCGACGTAGGCCTTGGCTTGGGTTTCCTTGGGGATTTAGGCACTTCTGCTGGTACTTCTACACTTCCAACCTTCGGGGCATCTCCCTCAGTTGCCATTACTACCTCTAGGGCAGTTCCTTCGCCCGCCATTACTTCTCCTGCACTCACGGTTTCTGCGGGTGTCGATATTATGCTAGAAAAAAACACCTGCATCTCTATTGGCAATGTTGCAAACACTTAACTCGCTATCAGGGCTTCAAAGATCTCAGGGTTCATACGTGCCTGAGAGTTTAATACGTCAATTCTCAAAATGCCAAGTGTTTTTCGCTGGGCAACCACCTATAATTTATAGGCATTTTCGAATTCAAATCTAACCATTCCCCCCATAACTCGTTCATAAATACTGGATTGGTGGTATATTTTCACAGATCTTTCCCTTAAATTCTGACTTAAATGTTGCCCCCTTGCTCCATTTGGCTATTTTCTGACTGTCAAGTCATAAATAGTGACCATAACGGTCCCTTTCCGGCTGTGTTGTGCGGTCCCTTCTTGGATAGCACAACTTCCTGCGCATGCCTGCTGATAATGTAACATTCCTTCAGTCCGCGCAGTTCCCCAATTACGCAGCTCCCCAACCTGGGCAGTGTAGTTTATAGTCCCGTGCCTCCTTTCAGCTGCCTGGAGCACTAAGATTGTGCTTCCATCATGTAGTCATCTAGTTGGATCGCTGGTGTATGGCTTCAATTGGTTGCCATTCACTCATCCTGGGAATGATTCTCCATTCAATTTTACCAACTCAACTGCTCCACCATCGGTAATCTCCTTGATGAAATAGGGCCCCAGCCAATGCATCCCAAATTTCCTTGTAAAGTTATCACACTTGCTGTCATATAACAAAACCAGATCATTTACCTTGAAGGTGCGTAGTTTGATGTGCTGATCATGCCATGCCATTTCGTGCTCCTTTTGAACCTGTTGATGGAATCCAGCTAGAAATTTATCTTCTTCAAGCTCGGTTAGCTGCGCGAACGTCTCCTCCAGGGCTCCACGGTCCGCCATTCCTGTGAATGCCACTATGTGTAGACTAGGTACAATGTACTCCATCGACATCACAACTTCCACGTCGTAAACTAGTCTGAATGACATTTGTCTAGTCAACTTCTTGCAAGTCGTTCTGTAAGTGCATAGCATCGTGGGTATGCAAACATCCTAGTCGTTTCTTTGAGCATTGCAAACCTTCGTGAGCATGCTCTCCAATATTTTATTAAACGCTTCCACCATCCCATTAGCCTATGGATGATAGGGTGTGCTCTTCTAATGGTACACCTGGAATTCCTTTTTCATCGCGTTGATCGTCTCATTGAGAAAATGCATACCGCGATTGCTCATTAGAATTTTTGGACAACCGAACCTTGTCAGTACGTACTCAAAGATAAATTTTGCTACTGTCACACTCATACGATCTTTCACAGGCTGTGCCTCCACCCATTTGGTTAAATATTTAGTTGCGGTGATGATGTATCGCACACCTGTCTTCTTCCCTGGAGGCTGAATTGGTCCTACAAAGTCAATCGCCCACTTCTTAAAGGGCTGTAGTGATACCTGTGGATTCAACGACAGACATGGAAAATTTTAGGGGCTAATGTTTGCCCAGTGGGCTAATTTTCCATGATTTTTCCACAAAAAGATTCGCTAATTTCCAATTTTTATAAAAGGTGATTCGCCCAAATTTTAGAATATAAAATTATTTACCTTTAAAATCGCCAACATTATATAGAATATTATATAAAATCATTATAAATTTGAATAATTTTACAAATATATCAATAAATATTTTATAGTTTGCATATTAGGGATTAATGAGATTCGCCAATGTTTCTAAACTTCAAGAAAAATTTCCATCCTTAAAATTTTCCTTGACGACAGATCATCCCTGCGTGAGGGTCTGCACAATATGCTTTTGAATCCTTATGCAAGGTTGGCCACCATAACCTAGTGCGTAGAATCTTCTGCATTGTTGCTTTTCCTCCATAATGACCTCCCGCAACTCCATCATGAGCCTCAGCGAGGATGCTATTACTTTCAAACTCTGGCACATAACGTCGCAATATTTCATTTGACCCCATTTTGTACAAGTGCCCTGCAATGACAGAAAAGTCTGTCGTGCACACCACCAATTCCTTCTTTTGTTGGCTTGTATATCCTTCCGAAGCCGTACCTATCATTAGGAAGTGTATAATATCTTCAAAGTGACTGTCTGCGATGTGCACTACAAATAGTTGTGCGTCAGGAAGCCCCTCCTCCGAATTAGTAGGTTCCTCTCCTGTTTCGATGTGCAAGAGATGATCCGGTCCAACATTCAAGCATCTTGGTTTCACAATAACTTCAAAATCATACTCCTGGAATAGCAACAACCACCTGCATATCTTTTCCCCCAACATAGGCTTGTTGAACAGGTATTTTAATGTGGAATGGTCGTATACATCTTAAAGTTTCTACCCAACAAATAGTGCCTGAACTTCTGGAGCACGTACACCATAGCTAAGCCTTTGCGCTCCGTTGTGGAATAATTTTTCTTCACTTTGGACAACTTCCTACTTGCAAACGCTATAGGGTGATCCAAGTCCCCTTCACCGACCTATGTTAGTACTGCTCCCAACACAATACATGACGCGTCCACATGCACATGAAATTCCTTCTTCCAATCTGGGAAGACTAAGATCGGCCGTGGTGACCATCTTCTCCTTCAGCACATCCGATCTCTTCTGGCATTATTCATTCCAACAGAATGTAACATCCTTTTTTAAAAAATTTTCCATTGGCGTGGTAATCTGGGCATATCTCTTGATGAATTTCCTATAGTATCCCATATGCCCTAGTGTTGCATGCAATTGTTTCACACTCCTTGGTGCCTCCAAGTTGATTATGACCGCGATCTTAGCTAGGTCTACCATCAAGCCTTGTTTGCATACCACATGGCCCAGCAAGATCCCAAAAGGGACACAAAACAAACATTTATTCAGATTGAGTGCGATATGGTATCTTTGGCATGTATCTAGCATCAAGCATAGAATTGCCACATGGCGCTTCACCAGTCTGAACACTATCCAATCATCGAAGTATACTTCCAAAAATTTATGAATATAATCTTTGAATGTCGCAATGACTATGCGTGAAAAATTGTTGATGCATTCTTTAGCCCAAAATGCATCAACGTATACTAGAAGAATCCCCATTTAGTTGCGAAGGTTGTCTTACTTCTATCCTCGAGTGTGATCTTGATTTGATGGTACCCAAAGAATCCATCTGTGAATGAATATGCTTCTTGGCTACCAACATTATCCAGGACCTCATCGGTGAATGGGGTTGGGAAGGGATCATGCATGCAAGCATCATTCAACTTCCTAAGATCTACGCATATCCTTATTTATTCCTTGTACTTTCTTTCCTAAACTACTATTGGGCTTACCCAATCAGATTCTTCCACCCGTTCAATGATACCCACCACGAGAATCTTATCTAACTCAACGCAAACCCTTTCCTTATACTTCAGATTGAGGTGGTAAGGTCTTTGTTTCATAGGTTTCGTGCCCGGTTTTAAGGTGATCTTCATGACACCAAGGTCTCCTATTATTCCTTTTAGATCAGAAAACTTCATGGGGAACAAGTATTGATATTCATGGAGCATTTCGACGACCTTATCTATTGTCACGTCATCCCAATAGTCCCCAATATTTGTAAACTTTGGTTCTGCCTCTATGCCAATATTCACCTGCTTGGTCTTGAGCAGCTCAGTTATGTCTAGGTTCTCTATCTGTGTTCCTTCAACTCCTCGGTGACCTTCAGTCTCTGGGATATTAATCTTTCTCAGGTATTCATCCTATTCTTCCATTGTTACATTGTAACACTCTAGCATGTGGCTCAGCTGGGTAGTCCAATCAGGTCTAGAGGATCCCGTGGTATCCTAAAGATGGATCTCTTTACCTCTTGCAACGCTTCATCGATAGATTCAAATCCATCCTCAAAACTAAATGTCATAAAAAATCCTTGCTGCAAAACATCCCATTCTTCAGTGCCATGATGGAGTTCTGTCTCCAAGTACTAATTCATTAGTATAACATCCAAAGTATGACAAAACAGATGGACCCACTCTAGTTGAGGCTTTGCTCCATATACTCCAGTCTATTTGGCCAAATGATCGCCTATATTATTCCTCCTGTCATACTTTTCTGTTAGTCGTACCTTCAGGTGGCAAAAGCGTATCCTCATCATCCTTCTATATTCGCACCAATCCTCAAAATTTTCCTTGTGTGTACCCCACCATCTTGCGAGTGTAGCACGCAACGCCCAATCTAGTGCCTAGAAGCGATGCTTCTCAGACACTTCCCTTTTGAATGCATCCAAAAAGTGATCAACATTAGTTAACCCACCATAGTGAGGCAGATTCCTTACCTCTGATGATACACAGCATAATGACTTGGTCATCATATTACAACGCAGTGTAGATACTTCATGAAATCTGTTCTGCCAGTGCTCTAGTTCTTCGTCTGAATTTGATGTGAAGGAGCTCTCGCGGTCCCATGCAATACGTCCGTCTGCTGTCGAATTCACCCAATCCTGGTCTCGTGTCGTTATCTTGTAAATCTGGTCTAGATTGTCGTTACTTTCATAATCATGAATTGATTCTATATAGCGTGGTCCTTCTGCAGGATCCAGTGGCACCACCACACGGAGCGATTTCTTCTCAAATACCATCTTTTGCTTTTTCAAGTTGATTACCCCATTCATGTCAGTGGCCCAATCGATCCTAAGGAGTGTGGGGTATGGATTTCTATCATCCACAATCTCTATTACTTCAAAATCCTCCAGTGTGCTCGCGCCTTCGATGTTAACTGTTACCCCTGCAACCTTCCCATTGGGATGATTTTATGTTGATTCTCCATTCTTAACTAGATCGAAGACCACTGGAGTGTAGGTCTCCCCATTCTTTCCCATGTTTTCTTGGGCAAAAAATTCACGTCAGACCCCAGATCCAAGATAACCTGGTCCATTTTGTATTCCCCTATCCGCACGTTGAGTCTCATCTCACGTCCAGTCCTTGCCTTATGCTTACCAAGCTTTCTGACTATGCACGGTTTGCCAGTAGTGTTGTCCTTGCTAGCACACCGATGGATCAGTTCTTGCAGTCCCTTCACAGCCTTACTATCGTGGAGCAGTTTCATGCAAGTCTCTAAGAACGTGGTAATAATGGATGGGTACATTTCTTCAACTATTTTCTCTTGACTTCCTGAGGTAGAGGCCTCGACGAAACTTTTCTTCACTTCCATAAATGTTTCTTTTGCGCATTCCAGGTCAAACCCGGTCTCCTTTTCTAGTGCTTTGCAGACCCATTCGCCCTCTGCAGGCTGCTTCCCCTTATCCTCACCCATCATTGTTCCACTTCAGAACATAATTTTTACCTTAGGTTCTTCCTCGCGAGGCTCATCCCTCATCATCTGTAGGTTCTAAGTCGGTTGCAGAGGCTACACCCCTTTTTCACAAATCTTAGCCAACAATATAGGGCAATCCTCAGTTGCATGGTCAAACTAAGTACAATAGCAGCATGATAGTTGCGTCGGGTTCAAGAAGTCTCTTGCGTAGTGTCCTGGTCCTCCATAATTGTAACAAATAAATTTCCCTCGAGCTCTACTAGGTCCTCCTCCACCTCGGCCTCGACTGCACCCCTGATACCCACCTTGCTCTCCTCTAGCGCCTTGGTCTAGAGGTCACGTTTTGGCCTGCATCTTGTATGTAGGTGTTGTGTCCATCATTAATTCATAACTACATCAATTGCGCTCGTCATGACCTATTGATTGACAAAAATTACAGAAAAGCTATTGTGGTGTATGTACGAATTTCTGCAGCAAATGGCAATTATTGGTTGCATGTTTCCCAACTACCTGGCATATAACACACCATAGCGCGGGCCCTGTACTTGGCCTTGCTGTATCCTCCGACCTTAGAGGAATTTGTCCCCCTACTGCAACATAATTTGCAAAGATTTGACACTGATCCTTGTCATGCCCCTGACCTTTGCATTTCAGGCACCAGACTTCTTCGCATGCCTCTGGCCGAGCTGTTCTGTCTTTCTTCATGCTTTGCATTTTGAGGAAAAGGTTCTACAACTATGCATGAATCTATTGAACCCCCAGATTAGCATCCTGCATTGGTGTCTCATGTAGTCTCATCGCGATTTCCAGAGCTTCTACCTGGGTCCCAATCTTCTGTTGTGATAATGTAACCCTTAGGTGGGGCAGAAGTGAGGCCACAAACCATTCATAGTGTTGCCCATCAGTCAAGTTCATGTTGGCTTCATGGATCGTACACTTCAATCTTTGATCCAAATCCCAAGGTGTCTCCCCAGGCTTCATCATGATTTCCTTGAATCCCACAATGGATGTGCTTGAGACTTAGGTCTACTGAATTCCCTATTCAGTGCAGTCTGGATATCTGCCAACCTGGATGTCAGGTTATCAATATTGTACTTAATGTACCACGTTAGTGCGCAGTCCTGCAAAGCACTAATCAACGTTTCTTTCTTCATTTGATTGTCTGTGATACCCTGAGCTTCCCATACAACCTTCATGACGAACCAAAACTGGTTCGGATCTTCATTTCCTATGCCCTTGAATACATGTTGCTTTACGGAGTTCACCATGTTGAACAGTGGTGGAGGTGGCGGTGGTGTGGGTGATGGGGTAAGCGGTGGAGGTGAGGATGGAGGCGATGTGGATGGATGGGATGAGGATGGATGTGGTGTAGGTATTCACAGGAACCCTTGTGTTATCAACTAAATAGTGCTCAATGGAGAAGCCTATGTTGCTCCTTCCTCGTCACTCAGAGGAGGCTCAATCAGCGGGTTATACTCAGGACCTTTTCTTCCTCCGTCGCTGAAAGACCTTCCACTTCGCATAGCTCCAAACATCAAGGTAACTGCATGACCCGATTTAATGATTTCAAATACACACCTGCGACACCTTAAAGAAGCGGTGCTCTGCCTCGCTGTAGTTGACTGAAGTATCAACTGTGAATTCTATCACAAACCCTCCTATGATACAGTCGAGCTAATGATCGACAAAGCGCACGATCTTATCTTAAGAGGCTTCCAATATCTGCACTAACACTGGGATCCATACAATCGGATCGTCAAGCCTCCAACTCCCTTGGCCATTTGCCAACTTAGCGATCAACTCGTATAATTCAACTAGGAAGGAATAAAAGAAGATTTCATGTATCTCTATGTATAAATATCTGTCCAACCATTGTTCTTTTGTCAATCGCAAATTCCTATTTTCTTGCGCTGTGAATTCATGGATTTTTCTATCCAACCAGTCTTCAATCTCCTTCTTAGTTGGATTCCAATGATGTGACATCACACATCTCGTTATGCAGATCCGGTCCTGACAACAGAACCATATGTTGGCTTGATGGGCCCTGACCCAAGTTCAGCATTAGTCAGCCAAAAAAATCCCTACACTACTGGCCCTTTCAGCATCAATTTGCGGAGCACGGACTGAAGTCTCACCTGAAGCAGTATGGGGGGATGTAGGAACCATGTTTCCGCACCCTGAGATGGTTGTGATGTCTATTTTATACCTTAACTCTACCTTCGCGTAGATTGATAAGCCCTTAGGGCTTCGATGTACTTCTCTATTAGCCCTTTAGAACCTCTGCGAAGGTCTACGATCATCCTTCGCGTAACCCTAACAAGCGATCTCGGCACTTACGCGCCTCTGTAACTACTTTGTTGTATAGTTCTCCGAATTATCTTAAGTGTTTGCCAATTCTATCATGCAGTTTAGATTATCTTTGCGTAAACATATATCTCTACTTGCATTCATATAACAAAGGAAAACATATACGTTCACGCATCAAATTAGCATTAAAATATAAACCCAATGCTTAACATAACATAATCACATGCAATTAACAAAAGTAAAACACCAAGTAATTTCAAAATACTCTTCTTTATTGATAATCCAGATTTTCAATACAGACTCTGACCACCTTGTGCACACAGCTGCAGGGGTCCGTGCACTCATCTACAGACTTCTACCCTAGGCGTCTGCGCACTCAGCTACAGAGCCTTCTACCTACGCTAAGACTCTCGCTCTTAGCTCCTTACAGACTCATCAATGACTCTATCTCCATCAACTCTACTTACTTCAAACTGACTTAGACTCCTCTAAGACCTCCTTTTTATACAATCCCATGGTTCGCGGACTAAGGGCAGATCTCATCAAGCTGACACAACCTATCTAAACTAAGGGCATAAACCCTTTTTGACTCTTGATGTATTCACGCTCCACATTCACAAAATACGAAGAATTTACATTTCTTTATACAAAATTTAGGTTTTTTGCCCCAAAACTTGGGTTTTTAACCCCAGAATTGACCCTAGGGGACACATTCCCAACACCGAGAGCATCCCTCTGAGTGCAAAATAGGCCTTCAAAAGGCTTTGAGCTTGGCTAGGGGCTTTGGCCAACCTTCACTCATCTACCTCAAACTCCAACCACCTTTCCATACTTTGAAACCATCATTGCCACCTCTTAAACCTTCTCGACAATCCTCCTGTAGCATTACATGCCTTCCTGTAGAAATACATGGCTCCTGTACCAGCCTCCTGTAGCACACCTGTAGTAGCCCATTTCTTCACCAGTTTTGACCTTTTCTACAATTTGGACTTAGTTTAGAAAGATTTTGACCCCCAGATATGACTCCATGATCAAGGGAAGCTCCTAGCCACTCCAAACCCTCCTTTCCCTTCATGTAAAAACATAATAGTGTTAGTTTCCTCATCACAGATGTGGCACAAATATAACATTGATTTATATGCAAGTGTGAGCTAGTTAGATGGCACATAGAATCTTGAGTTATGGTTTGGTAGGTTAGCTTCTTGTCTACAAGTATATTTGATAACTAGATGGATGATTGCAAGATAATGTAGTTTCCTTTCTACAAGTAGTTTAGCTCTTTCCTTTTCATGAATTTTTCTATGGCATTTTGCAAGTTGAAGCTAATAGCATTTCCTTTTTCATAGTTAGAGGTAGCTTCTAAATTTCACCTTCATTAGCTAGTTTTCATTACAATTCAGTAGGATAAATGATCTTGGAACACTATTGATAAAATTTTCTAGTTGAGGGTGGCATGAGTAGAATCCCATTTACTATGCATATAGCACTTTCACCTCGAAGTTTGTATGAACCTTGGGTTGATAAATAGAGTTGAGGATCCCTTGGGAGTTGCATCACTCTTGGTGCAATATCAGGGCTCACCACTTTTTGGCGTCATTGTCAGGGAAGTGTGTAGGTATATGTTATTTCTGCTTAAGTAGTGTTTTCTATTTTGCATACATTTTTGAAGAAGTAACATAAAATAAAAAGAGAAAAAAATTCTTTCATGCCTTGTAGGAGTAGAGATACTCAAGGAAAATTCTTACTAAAAACCCCTACCCCCTCAAGCATTCAACCTTCTCTCTTCTTCGATGACTGTATTGTTCCTTCTTTGACTATAGGGGAGTTAGAAGACACTCTAGGTGATCAACTTGAAATCTTTGAAGAACCTATTGGGGAAGAAGAAAAAACCACTTCACCTACCCAAACTATGGCTAAAAACAGGAACAATGAGGTTTTCCCTATCTGAGAGACTAATGGAGAGGCTAGAATGAAGAATATAAGCCCTACCTCCCTTCCACACTTCCATGGTTTAACCTCTAAGGATCCTAATACCTTCATGTTTGAAATTTTTGTTTCTATAGGACCTATGACTATGCCTTTGATGACCAAAAGATGAAGTTATTCCCCTCTACCCTTAAGGATGCAACCTTGCGTTGGTTTATGGGTATGCCTGGGGTTAGCATCACTACGAGGCCTCAAATGAAACAAGCCTTTAATGACAAGTACATGGACTACTGTAGGTCCAAAGAAACCAAAGAAAAAAGCTTTAGAATGAATCTTAGATTTGATGAATCCCTAGAAGACTATGAGGAGAGATTTCAACCCAGTTATAGGAGGGCTAGGTGCACCCTTGATCATGAATCACTCAAATTAGTTCTTCTCTGAGGGATTAGGGAGGACATGTTGGAGACCCTCAACATGTTTTTTGGCGGATATATCTATCAGTTATCCTATGATGACATTAAAATTGTGTTCAAGAATCACCCTAGGGATGCTAGAAAGAAGGGTAGGGCTAGTCAAGGCTTGGTCAGTTCCTCTCCTTCCACAAATTCCATCAAGAATGAGATTGGGAACATGTTGGAGGAATTTAAAAGTGAAATGTTGCATACCTTTTCTTTGTAAATGGACACCATGTAGATCAAGAGGAAACAAGAGGAAGAAGAGAGAGCCCTAACTATTTCTGCCCTAAATGCACTAGAAGGCAACCCAAAAATGAATGCCCATTAAATGTTATAGAGGTCTGCTTAGTTTGTGAAAAAAACCATGCCATAGATCAATTCCCTTCTTTGCCTAGTTTAAATCTATATACTAAGGGGAAGAAGGTGGGGCTGAGAAACTATGCTTTATAAATCAAAGGAGGCCTCAAGGACCTCGACCATACTAGCAAAGCATGCAAGGTATATCTTATTCTTATTACCATCCCAACTAGAATGCACCCTTGCCACCCTAGTACTCTTCCACTCATCCATCATGTTCAACACCTCCTTCTTGGACTTATGCTCCTTAATATCCTCCTCAAACTGTCAATCAACTATTTCAACCATATGCTCCCCAACCTCCTCAATGGAACAACCCATCACAAGGGTGGAGGCCTCAAGTCAATCAGCCTCCTGCTTTACTGCCTCCACCTCAACCTCAACCACAACTCACTCATCCTTCTCCACCCAAAACATGTCAGATTCCTACTCAGCCCAATCTGCACCAGAATAACAAGTAGGCACAATAGGTCTATAGTGGAGAGACATCTTACCCTGCCTATGTTGTGGAGATCCAAGAGATCAATGCTAGGTATGAAAGAGTGATTCGAGATAACCATCCACCACATCCACCTAAAGAAATTGAAGAGGAAAAGGCTGCGATAACCCCTTAAGTAAATCCACCTCCTTTTCTTGAGAGATTGATCTGCCCTAGCCAACACACCCTAGAAGAGATTGAACTTTTGGGAGAATTGAAGAATTTGTTTGTTAAAATATCCATTCTCCAGGATAATAAGGATGTTCCCATCTATAATAATATTATCAAGGAAAAATGTTTCAAACACCTTGGGAGAAGAAAAAGATACACCCCCACCATCAATTTTATTGAGCAATTATCTAATTTGATGCTGCAGAAAGTATTTTGTCCAAAATATCTAGACCCTGTAAATCTAGTAGTGGATCTCCACATTGATGGCATCATTGTCCCTCATACCTTGATTGATATTGGGGCTTCCATAAATGTGATGACTAAAGAGACCATGCTAAAGCTAAACCTCCAAGGAGCTTTGAGCAAGACCACTACAATGCTAAAACTTGCAGATAGATCCATAGTAGCTCCTGAGGGGGTTGTTGAGGATGTCATGGTCTCCAATGACTCTTGGGAGTATCATACTGAATTTTTTGTTCTCCAACCCAAAAGAAAGTTCAATGGCTATCCTCTCATCTTAGGAAGGCCATGGTTAGAAACTGTTGATGCTTACATTAGTTGCAGGGCTAGGAACATGACCAGTAAGAATAGACATTTGTCTAAACAATTGGTATTATATCCTCCTACTCAACCATCCATTGAGCATGACTTACCCTTATGGCTAGAAGAGGAGCAAGAATATGAAGTGTATCATACAACATCCTACCAAATCTATATCCTATATGTTGTTATAGGAGTGGGGCAACCTGATGAAGATGAACTCATTGGACATATCCTTTAGAACCAACCCACAATACCATGCCTCTTAATGAGATAATGAAAGAATTTGAGAGTATTCCTTGGAATGAGTTATGCTCAGTTGACCCAATTCCTGCAAATGTCAATGTTGTAGAATTTGGCCCATCTAGAACCTTGAATATTAACCCCTCTCTCTTGGCTAAACATGAAGAGGAATTGTGTAAGATGCTGAGAGAACACTTAGATGCCTTTTCTTGGAACTATAAAGAAATGAATGGAGTGCATCCATTGGTTTGTAATCATCACATATACATCAAGGAGGGATGAAAACTTGTGCGCAAACCTTAGAGGAGAATGAAACCAACACTCAAGGACATAGTAAAGGGAGAGTTACAAAAGTTGTTGGATGCATGGTTCATATACCCCATCTTAGATAGTGAGTGGGTGTCCCCTCTAGTCTTAGTCCCAAAGAAGAATGGGAAGTGGGGGATCTATGTGGATTATAGAAAAATGAAAAAGGCCACAAAGAAATACCATTTCCCTTTTCCTTTCATTGACCAATTTTTAGATGGTCTTGCAGGGAAGAATTTCTTCTCTTTATTGGATGGATTTAGTGACTACAATCAGATATAGATCAATCTCGAAGACGAAGACAAGACTATATTCACATGTCCTTGGGGTACCTTTTCTTATAGGGTCCTCCCATTTGGTCTGTGCAATGCCCCTGCCACTTTTCAAAGGGTAGTTCTGAGCATATTTGTTGAGCTTGTTCATGACTCACTAGAGATTTGCATGGATGATTTCACTTCCTATGGGTGTGACTTCCTGGAGGCTCTCTCTAATTTGGGTAAATTCCTAAGAAAATGCATTGAAATGAACCTCTCACTAATTCCTGAGAAACATGAATTCTTAATGAATGTAGGGACTATCCTTGACCATTCAATATCTCAGGAAGGGATACAAGTGGACTCGAACAAGATCACCATCATCAAAAGTGTTCCTACCCCTCAAAAGCAGAGGGATGTTAGGAGTTTCTTGGGCTTAGCTGGCTATTATAAGAGGTTTATTAAGGATTTTAGTTAAGTGGCTTCAACATTGTTTGAATTGTTGGCCAAGGACTCAGAATTGTTTTGGACAAGTAGCTGCCAAGAGGCTCTTGAGATATTAAAAGAGAAATTAACCACTGCACCCATACTTAGGGGTCCCAATTGGGCTCTTCCTTTCCATATCCATACTTATGCATTAGACAAAGCTATGGGAGCAGCCTTGAAGAAATTGGATGATAAGTTACCCCATGCCATTTATTTTTTTAGTAAAAAATTGTCTAAGGTTGAATTGAATTACACTGTCACTGTAAAAGAACTCTTGGTTGTTGTACACTCATTAAATAAATTAAGGAACTACATCACTGGATACCAAAATTTTGTGCATAATGATCATGAAACAATTAAATATTTGATGAATAAGCCTGATGTCAAGGCTAGAATCATTAGATGGTTAATATGTTACAACAATTTAATTTAACTATCATTGACAAGCCAGGAAAAGAAAATGTAGTTGTAGATTTTTTGTCTAGACTTACTTTGCCTGTAGGTGATGAAGGGATGGTTGATGATCAAATTCTATATGAGCACCTATTTTCTATCTCAGTGCTCTCTACTTGGTTTGCTGACATATCCAACTACCTAGTTGTATGGAGATTTCCTCCAAATCTATCATCTAGGAAGAAAAGAAAAATTGTAAGCAAAAGTGCCCCTTTCACTTGGATTGGGGGAAACATTTTCAAACATGGACTAGATCATATTTTAAGGATATGTGGCGGGGAAGAGGAGGTCTTTAACGTCCTCTCAGCTGACCATGATGGGCCCTGTGGGGATCATTTTTCTGCCAAGAGAACAACTTTCAAATCTTTACAAGTTGGCTACTATTGGCCCCCTCTCCATGAAGATGAAAAAAAGTATACTTGTAGATGTGATCTGTGCTGAAGGATGGGGAAACCCACACCTAGGGATGAAATGCCTCTACAACATCAAGTGGCCTTAGAGCCATTTGAGAAGTGGGGCATGGATTTCATTAGGCCAATTGATCCACCATTAGGGCAGAAAAAGTACATCATTGTGTGTACTGATTACTTGACCAAGTGGGTTGAGACAAAGGCTGTCAAAGAAACACTAGAGGAGAAAGTGGTTGAGTTCTTAAGAGAAAACATTTTCTACAAGTTTGGGTATCCAAGGGAGATAGTCACCGATCAGGGGGCTCAATTCATATCACATTTGATTGAGAATATCCTTAGGAAACATACCATTAAACCCAAAACATTTACTACCTATCACACCCAAGCAAATGAGAAAGTAGAGGTTACAAATAGGGCATTGGAGAGCATCCTCACCAAGGTTATGATCAACAATAGGAGAGATTGGACAGACAGATTAGTGGAGTTCACTTGGAACTATAACACCACTTGGAAAACAACTATTGGGTTCAGTCCATATGATTTAGTTTATGGGAAGAAATCTCCACTTTATATTGAGTTTGAATATCATACTTTGAGAATGGAAACCCAATTAGACTTAGATGTCCCCAAATCACAAAAAGAAAGGTTGCTCCAATTGAATGGCTTGGATGAGTTTAGAATGCAGGCCCTCCTCCATAATGAAGTTATACAATTGCAAAGGAAGGTCTGATATGATAAGAACATCAAGGAAAATGTTTTTCAAGAAGGGGATTGGGCCTTGTTATATGATTCTAGGTTCAAATATTTTAAAGGAAAAATTATGACAAGATGGTTAGGACCATACTTGATAGAAAAATGTCATGACAATGGATCTGTTCAAATCAGGACCATTGATGAGGAAGGGATCCCCTTGCTTGTCAATGGTTACAAGATGAAGTTATACAGGAAACCTATGTCTAAGGCATAATTCATCAGTACAATCAGTAGAGAAGTCAGTGTTATTGGGAGTGTCATAACTTCCAGTCCACAAAAATTTTAGATATTTTTGTTGAAAAAAGAAAAAAAATGCCTGGATGAAAACCTTTATGAGGCATCTGAGGCCAACTCTTGGTTTGATAACCTCTCTGAGACAACCCAAGAGGAAAAAATAGAAGAAAAGATAATAAAGATCCTTAGTTGAAAACCTCTCTCAAGGCACCTAGGGTAGACATACTAGTTGAAAACCTCCTCTGAGTTATCTTGTGTGTCTCAATAAAATAAGAAAAAAACACAAGAAAAGGATTTATACCATGTATGCTGACCTTTTTTTAATTTTGCAAGATTATATACAGTGGCAGATTCCATGGCTACATGGAAAAAATTATCAAGATTTCTTTCATTCTTCCATCCATCCACTTCCTCTCAATAATCTCCACTCATGTGATCACCTCTCTCCACCATTCCATTAGCCTAAAATTCAAGTTTCACCTCCTCTCTAGACTACTACAGGAAGGACCTGTAACTGCTACATGAAGGTCTTGTGGTGCTACAAGAGGGTTCTGAAAAGCCACAAGAGGGAGATCCAAGGACAAGGACGACCTTATGAACTTAACAATGATGAAGAAGGTTCCACCATCATGGTCCATCATCCATATATCACTCATCCATATCATTTCACAAAAAAATATCTCAATTCCTCCACTCTATCCTATCCTTTTAAAAATAAAAATAATACACAACAGCCATCATCTTCATTTCTACAAGTATACACTACTCCCTCATGATCCTAGCATTGTCCTCTGGACTTGTTACCACTTCTCTCATCACCCCATTGCAGATTGAAGGCTTCAGAGGAAAAGGAAAGGATTTTTATAGGAAGAAAACCTCCTCTTGTAGCAACCTGTCATACATCATAGAAATAACTGATCTTGTTTTTTCTCATCGAGGGGGGGTGATGGAACCTTATAAGACAACTTTGAAGAAGTCATCTCACTCCTAGGAGGACTTTCCACTAGCAGCAGCAACTTGAACATCAACGAGGTACCTAGATACACAACAAACAAAACAGTCAAGTATCATGAGGACAAATGAAGAAAGCCACAAGAAATGAGCCAAAAAGTAACCTCCCTTGATGCTAATGATATGGTCTAGCTCCAACATGCAAATCCCTACAACAGTTCAATCATGAGGTAGGCACAGGTATGGAAAACTCTTACCTCCTCCCTATTTGTGAATAACAAAAATGTATAAATGTCGAGAGCAGATGCTATAATAAGTTGGAGGTGGCCAGTTAAATTGGCCACCCTTGGACAGTGAACTAAAAGTGATGGTAAGCACTCATGCAATATGGATATGTCACATCAATAGATTTGGGATCACAAATAGTGGGTGGTGATTACGAGGGAAGGATAAATAATTACTCAGAGTGGGGACAATGGTCCAAAAGAGGAAAACCCGTAACAAAAATATATATGTAGTGCATTTAAATGTATGTGGATTGATGTTAAAAGCATAAATCATAAAGATCACGTGCTTTACTTTCTTCCATGATGACTTCTCCTATAATACATGGATCTACTTCTCAAATACAAAGGATGAAGCCTTTGCTTGGTTTCATGAGTCCAAAGCTCTTATTAAGAGCTATAAAGAGAAGAAGATCAATGCATTGAGATTAATTAATGGGGGTGAGTAAACCTCTAATGAGTTCAAGGAATTTTGCAATGAGGAGTGAATCAAAAGGGAGTTGATAGTTCCATCCAAGCCATAATGGAATGGATCTAATTCAATCCATTATAGGGTCTACTAAGGCCATGATTCATTACTAGGACTTTCTCATGTTTATTTGGGTAGAAGCATGCAACATGACAATTTACATCTAGAATAGGTGTCCTCATAGGATATTGGGGGATAAGGCACTAGAGAAAGCATTCACTGGTGTGAAGCCAAAGGTTAAACATTTTTGCATCTTTGGTTGTCTAGTCTATATCCATATACCTATATAAAATAGGATCAAGTTGAAGCCATATAATAGGAATGGTTTATTTGTGCATCATAGTGAGACTTCAAAGGCCTACAATATCTATATTCCAGAGTAGAATAAGAAAAAAGTAAGTAGGGATGTAAATTTTGAGGAAGAATTTGCATCTAGGAAGTTATTTTAAACACCTACCACTACCTTATGTTGTCTTGGGTTGTGGGAGTGTTACTCATTTGACCCAATCTCCATGGTTTGTTATGAATATGGGGTTACAACAAACTCTTTCCTCAAACTCTCTAAATCTTAAAACTAATGCCACCATTATATTCAGCTCGTCAACAAATTTCTAGTGATATAAATTTTACCTCAATCCGGTTCTCAGATAGAAAGTTATGCCCTTTAGAGATTTATCCCATTAAAAGAGGCCCTGCCATTGAGAAAATTTCATGTGGCACCAATGTCACCTCGGGCTAGGTGGTCGACATACCAATGTATTGCATGAACTAGCTAAGGTTCGGTGGCTAATGATTGAAGTCATCCCATCTGAATCAAACCCATCAACACTGAAATTTCCATGAAACACTCTATTAACAATATTCTTGTACTCCAATCCCCAGTGTGGGGCTCGCCTTTCTCACAAGCTTCTATTGTGCTAAAACCACCAAGGCATCAACATGCTAAAACTTCCTTTCCATTCTTAGAATTTCGTGGAAGCATTGTTGGATTCAAAATCCAACACTTTTCAGCAATATGTCCTTGCTTATGGTAGTAAGTGAAACGCATGTTCATCCTCTTTACAACATAATTTGACTTGTCTAATGGACCTTTGGTTTCTTGCCTCCTTTTCTTCAAAAGTTTCATGTATGTGGCCATTTCCTTCCAACATATAGAAACACTATGGTTAACCAAACCCCAAAAGGAACATGCCATTTTTTTCCAATGCTTATGTGGAAATTTACCATGTTTAACATAATCAAAAGAAGTGTGAATGAAATCAGATTTATACCTTTCTCTTTCACCTTTATTGTCTTCATGAGAAGGTGAATCGAATGAAGAAGTGGCTCCCTTCGGAACACCATCAATCTCTTCAATGGTTTTAGAGCTTTCACAACTCTCTTGTTCGAGTGCATGCTTATGATCACCTTCTTCTTGCAAAGTATGTTTCAAGCAATTGCATTCCCCATGAATACAATCTTTACAAACTTGAGGTAGAGAACCTAAAATGAAACTCCTTCTAGGAACTATTTCAATTTCCTTCATGACTGCTTTAGAAATGTCTCCATAAGATTGTCCATAGCCAAGACCCAAATACTTAGGCCTTTTCCTTCATAGCCAATTTTTGACATCAACTTAGACCCTATGCCTCTTGTATGTTTTTCAAAAGAACCAACATAAACATTCTTAGAGGAAATTGAAGACAAACTAGAATTGTTTACCTCTTCTTCAAACTGATACTTGACTAAGGCTTCTTTGGCAACAAGGAGTTGTGTCTCCATCTCATGCATCCTTTCCAAGTTCATATTTGCAATATGAAGTTGGCTCTCCATTTCCTGCAATTTTTCAAAAAGCAACTGCTTCTCTTCCTTCATGGAATTCAACTGCTCTTGAAGTTTTGTGCTCTTTCTTCCATCTTCATACATTTGTTTCACCATATCCATAATGATGAACAAGTCACGCTTCATGTCTTCATCAAAGGATCTTTTGAAGGAGGAGGATTTGGAAAACTCACTTGTAGAAGTTGTCATTATAAAAATTAACAAAATAACTTCAACAAAATTCACAAAGCTTTCAAAATCTATTGACAAATATCTGAACTAAATGGCAGTAGAATCAAATTCTTATTCAAGCAGCCTTTTGCAAACAAACCCTCTTGTGATTCAAGGGTTTCCTTGAGGTCCTTTAGGTAAGGAGAATGCCTTCATCCCTTCTTCCTTCTTGTCCTCTCCCGGACTTAGCTATCAGTAGCTTTCCCTTCACCTTTGCAAACTCAAGCAATAGTCAGTTTACAAACAGTCAAACAATCAAATTATTTATACTTTTTAAACACCTTTCAAGTCAAACAAGAAACCTTTTGCTCTATCAATAAAGCAGCTAGCTCTGATACCACCTGATCCGAAATGGGGGTTTAACAACTTGTTATGCTTACAAGAACCTCCCACTCAAAGCTTAACAAATAAATGATCTAGCTTATGTATGACATTTGCGGAATTAAATACTTGAGACAGGTGTATGTGTAATTTCTTTTAAATGTTTAAGTGCTTTAAGTCCATTTGTTTCTACTAATATTAAACACACATAAAAGCCATATAATGCAGCAAATAAACATCAACAGATAACAACAAATTTAATCTAGGAGTTCAACCGAATATTGTGGGCTACGTCTCCTTGAGCTTTTGTCATCTTGACTTGGCTCTTTGGGATTATGGCAAAGTTTATTTTACATGTTCCACACTAAACTCCAAAGGTTACTGAACTAAACCAATGGGCTTAGAATACCATCTATATCCCTGTCATGGTTGTCATCACTCTGCAAACAGATCTAAGCTCCCTTAGACTTGATTCCTTCAATTAGTGCTCTGATCTTCCCTGAGCTTCTTGGTGGCACTAACTCCTTTAGAATTCTTTAACCATCACTGGAACCTTTTCTACTATCTCCAACACATATCATACACCAAAAATAGACTGATCATTTTCTCAAAATGAGCACTGCATCCCCAAACTAGGCCTTCCTCCACGGTTGGCATTGGGCTGCCTGAAACTTCCCTGTAGCATCTAGGCCTTTAGGAATCTCCAAATGCTTCTGAAAATCCTTTCAATGGATTCATAAGGCTCATTACAGTTAGGAATGACTGTTGGTTAGCTGAGAACGAGTGCTGGTAGCTCCTACAACTGGCTCTAACCCCTGATGGCCTTGAGCTCCAAAATCTCCCTAGATGAAAATCTCTATGAAGGTGACTTCTTCAGCTTCTTTGGACCATTCCATTGGCTTCAGAAGGCTCCAATTAGCCTATCTATCCTCTTATTTCACTCTCCTTGGTCGAAAACTACTCTTAGAGTGTATTTAGTCAGTATCCCCTAGGGATACTCCACCAATTTTGGTGAATTGGCACTTAACTCCAGTTAAAATTGGCATACCGCCCTTTTTAGCCGCTCTGTCAAATGGAACCATCAGACTGACTGTTACATAACTGTTTGTGCATGCATATGGGGTGGTATACACTGGCGGTTAGGGATAAAGACCGTTGAACTAACAGTCAGTTACCATGCAACCGCATCAAGAGGCGTTGTAGTCGACAGTTACATCATGGCATGTGAATAGTCTTCGGGGGACCACTGGCAGTCTAACCCCCAAACTATGATTGGTTATAACACAAATATGCCATGTGACCAATAGAGGTTAAGAAACATTGTTGGAGAAGGTGGTAGAATGTTGTGCTAGCTTGCCGAAGGTCACGAGTTCAATTCCATCGGACCCCAACAAAATTTTACATAACCATTCTAGGGCCACGTGGCGGCCTCCGTGCTTACCATGTGTCGGCACCTGATTGGTCACCCAAAAGGGAATATTCTATGGAATCTTCCAAGGAATATACTTTTTAAAATATTTTCAAAAATCAAATTATTCTTGGTCAAATGTCCAAAAATTGCAGTTTATTGGACTTTTCAAATTGCGATAACTCCTTCATACGATGTCGGTTTTTCAAACTGTTCACGGTGATGGAATTAGGAAGATGAGATCTATCTAGTCACTTAGGTTTGACACTCTTTCATGTAGGTTTTAACCCTGTACAGAAATTACCTGCATACGAATTCTAAAACAAAGAAAATAAACAATCCGAGAGCATAACACATAAAACACATATGCACAAAGATTTTCCTTTGGATCCCAAAATCGGGACTACCAGCTTGATTTTTCATTATGTTCCTTTCAATGTTACAATACATATTTATACATGCCGAAGCATCCAATACCATGGACCGCAAACCATCGCATCCAAAACCATGGACCGAAATCCATAGGTAGGTTCGCCCAACCTAATATAGGGTCCAAAAAAAAATTTTCCAGGGCACTGCCCTTGACCCCGTAGAGGGGGGATACCCACCCCCCTCAAGCCCCCTTGTGACCCCCCCGCTGGCTTAGTCGTGGAAAGAATATAACACAACCCAACATTTCAAACACTTTGAAATTTGAGCTATCATTAAGGTCTTGGATCAATATCTAATCATTCACCCACCAACTATACAACAAGTTCACATAAGGCAGGGAACACTCAACTTTATTATAGAGGGGATTATTTTACGACATCCCAATATCTTTGGAGATTTAGACAGAGAGAGTCTCAATTCATATATGGAGAAAGAGATATAGTTAATAATCAGTAGGTTTTATCAGCCATGTTACCTGTGAAGGACTATGAGTACACTCTCCAGTAGTTTCTCAATGAAACTTCCACCTATTTTCTAAGCCCAACTCCACGGAACTACCATCATGTTTTATTAACACACTATCCCTGGGTGCCTCCACCTCTCAGAAGTTGTAAAACAGCATAGTCTCTAATGGATTTATTAGCCTGGTAAGGCACAACCACTACTCAACGATTATCAACCAGCAAGCCTTTTGGGTTTCTTAGATGGACTATCAATCGAGCTTACACTATGATTATCAACAACAAGCCTTATGGGTTTCTTAGCTAGGATATCATCAAATTTATGCTCTGTGATTATCAACCACCAAGCCTCATGGTTTCTTAGCTAGGTTATCCTCATATTTATGCTTTGTGATTATCATCCAACATGCATCATGGGGCATCATGGGTTTCTCAACTATGTTATCATTAGATCTTCTCATCTCTCTAAATTATCTTAGTCCTGATATTCTTCTCTACCCTCTCAATGAATAAGCTTAATCACCAAGATCCTCTCAACCTCCCCTTTTTCCTTTTCCCTGTGATGATTGAGCCAACCCCAATCGTGAATCTTTAATCATGAATGAATGAATGTTCCATTCTGTTGTTGCAACCATATTCTTGGTTGCATGTGGGGATGCACATCCTGTTGTCTCCTCTCCGGGCTTCACTCGTCATGATGGTTCTAATTGCCTGAGAATCACCTCTTGTCTATCTTTTCCCACTAACCAATCCTTTGTTGCCTTCATTCCTGCGTGGGCAACCTTCCATTAGCAGTGCAACCCATACTCTCAATATTTTTTTGTCCTTTTCTTGCTTGTAGTTTTTTCCCAATAAGAACATGAGCCTATCCTTGTTTTCAACTGTGTCACACGGAATGAGTTATACTTGCGGACAAATCTAACCTTCCTAGGAGTCTAAGACTCTCTAATGACAAACAAACCAAATAAGAGCTATCCTTCTCTAGATACACATCATTTTACAAGAATTCAAATGTTCTCGACCTTACCTTAGGTCCAATGCTTGTTGTAGTAGTCCAGTCTTGTTGATCCGGATGAGCTCCTCCTTCACCTTCAGACCTGCATTCACTAACAAGGCAAACAATTACATAGCATCTGAATATTCATTATAAAACAAAACATACCTATCATACTGACCAAGGAATGCATGAAATAATTCATTAACAAATCATTGAGAAGAATGGACTTATTTGTATTAAATAATCAAAGGAACCATTACAACCTGAGCCTTGGTGTTGTGCAAGCTCCTCCCAGGGTCCAGCAAGAGATTTCCTCTACTTTGACAAGCTCACCCATTCCCACTATGGCAACAAGGAAGGATAGTGATCTCTCCTCACAAGTCAACAAATGGAAGTCCTAATTCCAGCAGCATTTACCCTTTAGAATGTTCAGCTTTCAACCTCCCCTCCTTTGGCCCAATGCCTGTATTTATAGTATTCTAGAAGAGGTTATTCAGTTCCAACATCAATGGGATACTCCCTCTTTTGGATGGGGTAGCTCCTCTCTTGATGGGATAATCTCCTCTATCATAGGGGTGCATGAACCATCTGGAGGCGCTCAATACACGTCAAAAACTCTTCTAGAAGGCTCTAGAAGTGACCACAAGTAACTTTTTAAAGATGAAACTTGCGCCTTTTGACCTTTACAGGGGTACGCACCCAAGCTTTAGCATACAGAGCGTATAAATATGCAGGTACAGTGTATTTGGGGTGCGTACACGCAGGCAAGGTAGAGAGAACCTGCGTACCCAGAGATAAACATGTTTTCAAGTGACTTTCTCTCTTTTTGAAGTTTTGACATGAAGAGCAGAGGTATGGGGCTTGACAAAGAGGAAAATATGGCTATTGATGGGGCCATATAAACTGCAGATAGTCATGGTGACAAATTTCAGTGTAACACCATTGATTTCAGGTCCCTCCTTCTCGGTCGTTTCTCTACCTGAAGACCCCCTCACATAGCGAGATTCCACTACACCCCCCCCCCATCGCTAACATCGCTACAATTTTTGGCAAGGTGCATAGGGTTTGACCAATCCATTAACACCTTGGGTTATCCACCTAACCCTCTACTTGCCGATTCTCATTACCCTTCATAAATCCCAACAGGAGGACCCTCAATACTAACTCACAAAACCCCTCCCACTACACATTCGATGGCTCCCACCTCTAGCTATTTTGCAATCCCTCCTTTGGATCTTGAAGCAAATGCTAGATGGTTTGGAGCGTATTTAGAGAAGTCCCACTAGCACGCTGTTTAGGCGGATGTATTCGATAAGGGTCATAGGCCATGAAAAAAGGCGAAGTGTGTTAGAGTAAGGACTCAGGATATTGCTCTACATTTCGGGGAGGATATCGAGTGGGGTGAGGCCATGGACACTACTGATAGGGTTTCGGTGGTTAGGGTATGAGGGAGGAACTACACGACGACTAGGCTTAGGAAATGGACTACAAATATTTGGGGACAAGACATGGCTGGACTACCTTTTGTACAAACCTTTCTGCGGGGATGGTTTTCATTGCGTTTTACAAGAGACAAACATACCACCTCAGTATTATCTACTTTCTAGCACATTGAGCAAACCCGTGCCCTCCTCCAAATATGTAACCCTCTTTTTGATCCAGAGAGAGAGAAATTGGGTGCAGGACCACTGTGGGTCAGATTACCACTCCTTCCATTACACTTCTCATCAGAGGAAATATTTAGGCACATCTAGAATATTCTAGGAACCTATTTAGAGCATGATAAATCATACCTATCCATGTGCATCATGGTGTATGCGAGGATACTAGTTCATGTTAATAGTATGGAAGGACTTCAAGAGAAAATTACCCTACTCTAGAAATATTACTCTCGAGTGTAGATCCTTAATTATGAGGGGGTCTCCTTTAGGTGAAGGAGGTTCCACAAGGTGGGCCATCTAAGGATTATCCTCTGAACGAGACAACTAAAGCAATGGATCAGGGAAAGACAATCCCATCCAAAACTACCAAGGTACTTGAGCAACACACCAACACTGAAGCAACAAAGAAAGAGATGGGAAAGAGGAATCCAAAGAAGCATGGAAATTCACCCATTTTGCCTCCCTCTCATTCTACGACCAGGGCCACAGAGGTTGTTGCAGATGTGCTATCTTCAGATATGCCCCTCTCTAAAACCTGATCTTTTAATTTCACTACATCATGTTTATTTTTTACTTCATCTTCCATTGATCAACATGGTATTGCACATTCTTGCCCAAATCCTCGTTCCTTGGCTTGCACTTTGGAGCCTCCCCCTGACTTTCTCATGTATGCTCTCATCCTTCTCGGAGGCGAATTCCCTTACCCTATCCAATTACTTTGAGAAGGGGTCCCACTCTCACACCCATCCACCCATATCTCTATCTTGATCATAGCCTCTTGCTATGATTGGCATTGGAATCATATCCCCTCCCATCACTGTGTAACCTCCTCGGGGTCGACACTCCTCTCTCTATAAAGCCAAACAAAAAGCATGTGTGGAAGACATCTCATGTCGCTAGCTAGCCATAGACAAGGTTCTTAGATCATAGAAGACCCTGGGCCATCTCCCTCATGAAGCTTCTCTCCTACAATTGTCGTGGGTTAGCTAGTCCTCAGAAAAAACTACCATTTCAAAGGCTTCTAAGCACTAATATGGTAGATGTTGTATTTCTTCAGGAAAAACTTGGATTAGTAGAGGCCATTACTCGCTTCCTCGAATTCATGCTCCCCAAATGATTATTTCACTCCCTTGATGTTAAGGGGCGTTCACGAGGTGTTGTGATGGGATACATTATGAGGACTCTCAAGCTATGTAACATTTGGGGAGGAACTGGTCATATTGGGGGTGATATATATCATCTAAATTTGGTACTTACATTGGACTCATCAATGTACATGGTCAATTCAAAAATCAAGGAGCCTACTTGATGTAGTTGTTAAGCTGCAATCTTCTGTAAGTGGACAACCTTATTCTAGGAGGAGATCTTAATTTATCTATTGGATATTTAGAATCATGGGGTCATCATGCTCATATTGATCCACTATCTAATTTATTTAAAAATGTTCTGGAGGATCATAGCCTCATCGATATCCCTTCCGTTAAGTTACAACCCACCTGGAGGAACAAAATGACTGGGGAGGATAGTCTAGCTAGAAGATTAGACTACTTCCTCACCAAAAAGCAACTGCTTGGAATGGGTTCCAACTATAGGTGGTGGGTTGGTTTGGGCAGATTATGAAACCAATTGCCCATATACCTTGAAGTTGGAGGAGGTATGATTAAACCCAAAGAACCATACAAGTTCAACTCAACATGTTTGAAAGATAGAGACTACATCAAACTCATAACTAATTATTGCAATTCCAACATTCCTACTATAGGTGGGAATATAATAGAAGGATTTATCCACAATCTAAGTGAGAATAGGAGGCTAGCAAAAAAATGGGCACAAGACAAGAGACTGATGGATGGAGAAACCCTGAGGGATACTAATGCTGAGATTGTAGAGATGGAGAGTTAACATGGAAGGGGATACACAACACCTGAACAAAAGGAGAGGCTGACAACCTTAGTAGCACAAAGAGGAAAAATAGTGAAAGACAAAGAGGAGTCATGGAGGCTATGAAGTAGACACATTTGACTTCTTGAAGGTGATGATAACATAAAGTTCTATCACAAGTTTTCTAATGGATGAAAATCAATTAATACCATTTGGCAGTTGAATAATGAACATGGCTTTAGAGCAAATTCATCTAAGTGCTTACCCTCCCTTGGCACATCTCACTTCAAGAAGCTTTATAGAGCTCCATGCAATGCATCTTTGGGTGAAATAATGATAGTGGCACAATTTTTTCCTTGGTTTGAGTATGAGGACGATGCTTTGGACCTTAACAAGGCTATCACTATGGTGGAACTTGAAGCCACCCTGAAATTGTTCAAGAAAGACAAGAGTCCAAGACTATATGGTTGGTGAGATGAGTTCTACATTGTGCTTTTGAAACTTCTTGGAGGAGACCTACTCAAGTTAATTGAAGACTACGTAATCACTGGGAAGATATACGAAGCCTTCAACACCACATTTATTGCGCTCATCCTTAAATCTGATAACCCCAGCTCTTTTGAAGGATTTTGTCCCATCTCCCTTTGTAACTGTATCTATAAGATCATTGCCAAGATCATTTCCAATCGCCTTCATCCCATTTTATCCTCACATATGTCCTCTAAACAATTCAATTTCCTTCAGGACCATTAGATCCATGAAGTTTTGGAATGGCACAGGAGGTGATACATTCTGTACTGAAGAAAAAGTTCAAAGGTATGATTCTCAAGGTAGACCTCTCAAAATATTTCGATCGTGCTAGTTGGTTATATATCAGAATGCTCTTAACTCATCTTGGCTTCCCCATACAGTTTATACAATGGATCATGTGTTTCATAACAAATCTAACTTTTAGTGTTCTTATGAATGGATCGACATCTGCTTTCTTTCACTCAAAAAGAGGTCTCACGCAAGGATTCCCTCTCTCCCCTCTATTATTTTTGTCGATTATGGAGGGAAACAATAGACTCATCTTGCAAGAACACAGGATGGGAAGACTACAGGGCATCACAATTATAGATAGCTACATTCTAACTAATATCCTCTTTGTAGATTTTGTGTTGATCTTTCTTAATGGAGGATCAGTGGATCTAACCGATCTACAGAACGTCATGGTCATATTCTAAACTACTACTCATATGGATATCAATAGCCTAAAGCCCACTTTAATGGTTTCAGGGTGCACACCTCATGAAATTCAGTTCACCCTCCACAGATTCCCATTCACTCTTCTATAGTTGGATGATGGACTTAGGTAGGTGGGATACTGACTAAAACCCCTGAGATACAAGACTGCAGATTGGACATGGTTAATTTCTAAGGTAGAGAAAAGGCTTAATATGTTACACAACAAGTACCTCACTAGAGAGCGTCGGCTAGTAAATATTAAAGATGTACTCGAATCTATACCTATATATTGGATGTCCCTTGCCTAGATCCCTAATGGCATACTCTCTCAAATCCAAAATCTTTGTTGAAAATTTTTTGGAATGACAAACAGTCCAAATGAATTTTTGCATGGGCTAGGTGGGAATTTCTAGCACTACTAAAGAAATGGGGGGGTTGGGGAATTAAAAGACTGGATGATTTCTCTAGTGCACTCGCTACTAAGATGAAATGGAAAGTGGTCACTACATGTAGCTTATGGACAAGGGTGGCATACTTGAAATATATATATATACCCACAACATGATGGACTCGATCTAACGAACCAACTGCAATAAGTATGGGATATTTATCACATGGAAAGGAGTAATAAAATCCTTGTCTCTTATCTTAGATGGTATCACTTAGAAAATATAGTTTGGCTCAAGGGTGTGTATTGGACTAGATATCTAGATTGGAAGCAAAAACTCACACACACTCCCACAAGAATTGATGCACCTACTCAACAATATAGTTATCATTAATGTTATCCATATTGTAGATCAAGAGAACTCCACTATTTTTCAACAGTCATGGAATACTTCTCATCATCTACATCTCCCATAGATCTCGTATCATCACTCGGACGAATACATTATTGCACTAACTGAATCACATATCAGGATCACAAAGGGAGATGATGAGATAATATGTGTCCACGCAAAAAATGATATATACTCTCCAAAGGATGGATACCTCTATATCATTGTCATCCATTGGCCACCGACTATGAAACACTCATGGAAACATCTGTGGAAACTTAAGGTACCCCCTGAGAATGAGACTCTTTGTGTGGACATTGCTAAAAAACAAGGCCCCTACCAGGGACAACGTGAACAAGAGAGCTCTTCATGGACCCTCTTGGTGCAGCATATGCAAGAGCAACACAAAAACTATTGACCACCTCTTCCTTACCTCCCTAGTCAATGTGGACCTCTCAAACACCACCCTTTGAGCCATTAATATACATTGTCAATGACAGGGTACATTTGTTCTAGGTGCATGGCTATCATGGTAGACATCAGCACATTTGAATAAGGTGAGGAACCTATCGCTCCTCCTTTATTTGGTGATATGGATAGAATGAAACATTTACATCTTCCATACTACCATTCCACATTAGCCCTCCATCTATGCCCACATACTGGCCACCTATAACTCCATCCCTCACGACGATTCTCCTCCTACCTCTAGGAACATTGTCTATGAGGTCATGAACCCACACTACCCCTCAACGTATTTTGATCCATCTGCACAGGATGCAAGTTGTGGGTGGGGTGCTATCATATACCTCTCCACCTCACATCGCGTTAAAATCCAAATGGGTCTCGAAAGGGGCAATAATAATTATTCTGAGCTAACCACTCTAAGACATCTCCTACACTTTTCCATGGAGAAACATTGCAGAAATATACAAATATTTGGGAGCTCCAGGAATTTTATCAACTCGATAAACAACACATCAATCTATCATGCATATTCTCTAAGACCTATTTTGGAAGATGCACATACATTCATTTCACATTTTGATCTTTTCTTTTATCTCCATATCTATAGCGAATGCAATGAGATTGTTACCCAAGGAGGCTGCAAATTGGCCTCATAGTACTTGGATAATACAAGAGAAGAGGGATGGTGAACAATATCAATACTACCACTGCCCATATATGGATTACACACCATAACTCGTTGTGAGGGGCCTCATTTACATGTTTATGGTTTTTCTTAATCTATGAGTACAATTGTATATTTCTGTTTACTAGATGTATATAAGACAAAGAACAGTACTCTGTGCGAGGATTTTTTTGACCTCTTTAAAAAATAGAGTAGACAAGTTCCTCCATGCGTTGAGAATCAAAGATCTTTTTTGATACATTTTATTTTTTATATGTGAACAACCTCACCATATAGCATATTCAAGTGCATCTACATTATGTATTTTTTTTATATCAATGAAAATTACGATTTTTCTAAGGGGAAAAAAAACAAAAAACAATAAAAAACTAATATATCATATCTTGACTAGGGAAAGATATAGATCTCATTTGGATAAAGAAAAAAATGATTAAAAGAATGTGAATTTAACATGTTTTTTTTGTGATGAATATCATTCTCATGAAAGGGTTCTGACAAATGATATAATTATTGCAAAACATGCTTTACTTGGAGATTTAAAATGACGAAAAATGAGTCATCAAAACTAGGAAATAGTTCACTTAATTCCAACTGCAATTAAAGTGATGCAATAACAAATTTATAAGTAAATAGTTACTCATAAACTTGATTATAGCATAAGAGAGAACCAAGAAGTCAATAAGATATCAATGCTTAGAAGATCAAATAGCATATGTAATAAATAACTATCTCCATATCTCAACTAATTGCAAAATATGAAACAAAAAACATGGATTTTTCATTCCAAAGAGTATTATTTAGGTTTACAAAACAAAATACTTAAATACTGATAAACCTAAAACCCTTTCTTTGAATTTCACAAAGAATCTCCAATAGTCCTCCCAAGATCTTCAACTCTTCCCATAGAGAATAGATCTTCAATTGTGTAAGTCCAACCTCTACAATGGAGATCAAATATTTGAAAGGAGAACTTTCAAACTTATATCTAAGCTCTCATCTTCACCTAAATCTAAAATTCTCTATACCAAAGTGGTGAGAAGAAGTCTTGGCAAAGAGGAACCCCTTCCTCATTATCAAAACAATATTTATAATTATAAAAAGAATATCCAAAATGAAGAATTGTTTGACAATGTTTGGATCCATCAATTTTGGAGCTCCAAATCCTCTTTTTCTTCTCCTTTGGATCAATCCTCATTACTTCAAATCCTTGGTTTCCTCTCCGTACAACAAACTATGTGTAAAATCAATTCAAAAATAAATCAAATTGCACATCAAAACCTAAAATACCAAATTGGAAATAAAAAATCTCAAATTAAAACCTAATTAAATCAATAGAATGAAATGAAATTTGTGCTTCCAAATGATCTATGTCGAAACCTCTTTGGCCGAAGAAGGTTGCCTTCAAACCAATTTGCAACATCAAGAGTCTTTGGCAAATGAAAATGCTTCAAAATATATTCCAAATTGATTTTTTGTTAGAATTTCATAGGCTCTTCTTCTCCTACATTATAGGCATAGAAAATCTTTATTTTTATTGGATTTAATTCTACCATATTGTTCTAAGTTATTTTAGTATTCCAAAATGACATCCTAAGCTTTATCTATTAGAGCCTTCCAAAATATTGATTTTCAAAATTGTAAAAATACTCAAAAATATTAATCTTAACTAATTTTAATGTTTTTATATTATTAATTAAAATTTAATAATTATGAAAAAATTATTATATGAATTAATATTAAAAAAACCATAGCCTAATTATTTAAATTAAATAATAAATAAAATTAAAAGGCATATATGTGCTAAAACAATAAAGTATAGTAAAAAGCGAAAATGGAGGTGTAAGTGGAGTATAGTGAGAAGAGAAGGTTTATATGGAATGTATGGAGGAGGGAACTAGGATACGGGCTCGTGGAGAGGGCCCTCCCTCGCATTGATAAATAGTTTTATAACTTTGCTAAAAACAATAAAGTATAGTAAAAAGCCAAAATGGAGGTGTAAGTGGAGTATAGTGAGAAGAGAAGGTTTATATGGAATGTATGGAGGAGGGAACTAGGATACTGGCTCGTGGAGAGGGCCCTCCCTCGCATTGATAAATAGTTTTATAACTTTGCAAGCCCCTCTTGTACACGTAGGTATACAAGTTTCTCACTATGACATCATCATGGGTATCCCATCCCATCATCCCCTTAGTTTGGGGTGTTGACAATATTGAAGGGGAAGGATGATATAAGTCCCAGAGTATAAAGATATTTTATTATATAATTTATATAAAACAATTATATTTATATTAATTATTTTGAAAAAATTACATATATATTATAAAAGAAATTGAATGCTAGGGTTTTACTTAATTTATAAGATATAAAAATTATTAATTATGATATTTATATATTAAACATAATTAACTAATTAATTATTTTAGATAATTTTTTTCTCAATAATCAATATCAATATAGATTTTGCACTTTTGAATCAATTAATTGGTTCATCTCATGACAGACAAGGTAAAAGAATGGCATTGTAGTAATTAATAGTAAGGATGCATCCCCACCTTACCTTAATCAAGTAACTAAAATATTATTATTATTATTATTATTTTTATTATTATTATTATTTAACTTTTTTAATATTTAATATTATTTAAAATACCAAAAAGTTTTAGATAAGAATTATTTAATATACTTAATTTAGTAATAAAAGGTTTTAACATTTTAATATTAAAAGTTAGAAATAAAAAATAGTTTTTATCTTAATATTATTAGTTCAAAATACCAAGGACCATTATAAATTCTTTTGGTTACTTTAAAGATCGTATTAACACTTAGGATACTAAAGGTATTTACCTCATTCCATATTCATGGGCACTCCATATATTGGAGAAACTAGATAAAGGATCCATGACTAGCCACACATAAGGCATAATAGTGAAGACTCTTGGCCTCTAAGTGAGTGTGCCCCATAAGTCAAAACACCATGTGTTGTGTATTGAGGATTCCAAAGTAGTGGCTAGGGTTGACCATTTCCACCATATGAAGATTAGAGAGGTTATTTAGATTGAAAGATATGCTCAATAGATATGATAACATATTATTTGTAACTTAATATTCATTCTCCCTTTATTTATGAAATATATTTTTATTTTGATTTTTAATTTATTTAATTTCAATTATTGATCTCCTAATTACTTCTATAGTATCTAGCCTCCTTTTTCCTTGTAATACATATTATTGATATCTAAACCTTACTAGTTTTAATATTACTTATAATCTCCCTATAAAATTTTATAAATTATAGCTAGCCCCCTTATTAATTTATGGATTTGTTTATCCTTATATTACTCTTATTATTTATAAATTTATGATATTTATTAATTCCTATCCTCCTTCCCAAATCTCTTTACATTATTTTAGAACCAAATCTCTTACCCTTGCACCTAATCATCATCTCATGATTCTAAATATCCCTTTTTAATTATAAGGCTTTATAATTTGTTTTTTATTATTAACACTCTTATTAACCCATAAAATTTATTTATTACTAATAATAATATTTAGAATCATTTGTATCTAAAAAATTTGGATTAAATAATATTAAATATAAAACTACTTTATTTTGAACTTTTAATGTTAAGATATTTATTTTTTATTTAAATATTATTTTTTTTAATAATATTTTATTCTTGTCGAGGTTCTAGAATGGGTAGTTTTCAATTTTTATTATTTATTCATCAAAATTTTACTATTTCTTTCACATTGTGTTCACGATGAACCACATTAGTTGGTTCCAAAAGTGGACCAAATCGTCGTGTCATTATTTGTAACGACATTTATTTACAATACTGATCACAAAATATCAAATATAAATTACTTTATTTACATAATTTAAATTAATTAAATTTACAAAATAAAGCAGAATATATTTTTCACATTTTACACCTCAAGCATTCAAAATCACTAAATTTTTAAATAAATAGTATTTTCAAACCATAAATCCAAACTCAACAAAATTAAAGTCTTTGGGAAAACCACATGCAATGAAGCTTAGTATAACCAAAATTTACATATAGGTAGTGTATATTACCAATTAAAATTAACTTGTGTTATGGGGAATTTATTATTTAAAAGCCACTAACAAAAACAAATATTTAAAAATGGGTACTCTGTGTTATATGTTTTGGAGGTCTTTAAGACATATTTTAGTGTTTAAATTTTGAATAATATGACATGGATTTCTTGGGATCACACATTTTAGTTGCCAAATGTCCATAATTAAAGTCCCAATGCTTTTTTAGGGTTTTGAAATTTTTTTAGAGTTTTGAATTGGTATATCCATACTGAAAATCATTTTAAAATACAAAAATTAAGATTTTGTCAAATAAATTTGGGCGCCAAAACTCCAAAACTTATCCTTTTGAGATAGTGTCATTAAAATGTCACTAATGAACCGTGGTATTTGTAATACTCTGGTATTTACTCATGGTATTCCCATCAAACATCATAATAAAAGGAAGGAGGGGTGTCCATGATTTGGTGAATTGTTTCTATGTTCCTGTGCGCTGAGACAGTACATTGGATGTAGGTAGTGTTTCTTGTGCTGCCCAAGTATATTGGAAATAGGTATTTCTGCACATTCTTTTACTCATTTTCTTATATTCAATGATTATTGTTTGAATTGTTGTAGGTTCTGATATTGGTTTGAATATCAACCAAAAATGCTTCGAGAAACATACGCAATTGATTGCGTCACCGGAAGACAAATTGAGCAGGAGAATGGCTGCAGGTATCCAGGTAAGATACCGAAAAGGAAAAGGATACCGAAAAGGAAAAGGGTTCCCAACCAATTAACGGACGCCATTGATTACGCCATTGATGTTGCACCGCAGGGAGTAGATGGAGAGGAGACGGGGAAACTTGGGCAACAAATCCGTGTAGACTCAGACTTTGTTGAGGGATATCCATTCCCCAATCGATATCCAGTTCGCGGATATCCATTTACCAATATGGTACCCCTTCCGGAGATGGTCGGAACAGTAACCAGTCGAACACTCGATAATCCAGTTCCCGGATATCCATTGCCTAATCTGGTCCCCAATTTGCCATTATCCTACGGCATACCCGTTCCTCTTCTGGAGATGGTGGCAAGATCACCCACTCTAGATTTCGTGGAGCCAGAGCCACCTGTACCAGGATTGTCTCCATCCAATGGATATCCACTTAGCGGATATCCATTTACCAATATGGCACCCCTTCCGGAGATCGTCGGAACATTACCCACTCGATTACTTGATAATCCAGTTCCCGGATATCCATTGCCTAATCTGGTCCCCAATTTGCCATTATCCTACGGCATACCGGTGCCTCTTCAGGATTTCGTGGAGCCAGAGCCACCTGTACCCGGACTGTCTCCATCAACAGCAGAAACTGCGAGCAACAAATAGCCAGGGAAGAGACAACGGAAACAATAAAGGTTTCATAAGTCAAGGCTCTCCAGCGAGAAAGTGTCCTCAGATAGGAAACATATATGGTTTAAGGTTTATTTTCTCATTTTCGTAGCAGTCTATCTAAGCAAAACATTCCTCGTTTGCAATAAAAATAGCAGCATGTTAACACTGCAAATTTTGCAAGGCCGTAAGTTCTATAGTTATTGATAACAAATCATTTCCAGTTACCGTGAATATTTATTGATATATGTTTTAGTGTTATTTACAGAAACCTTATATCCCTTCACTTCAAAGGATATCTTCTGTTTAATTTTTTTCCAAAGGATATCAATGACAAACTAAATATTGTTAAGTTTATGTGTATATCATATTTAAGGTATTAAATATTTTTTTTTAATAGAAGTCCGAATCTGTACTCAGTAGAGTTGAAAATATTAATTGCAAATGAGCATAATAAATGGAGCAATAATTTAGAACTTGTTTAAATATTGGTATTTGCAGTTTTCCAGCATGGTCTATAAAACAATTATTTTTTAGTTTTTAAGATGCATTAGGAAATTATTTAGTTGCTCAGACTCAAATTATGCAATATAAAATTAACAAATCATGTCTACTATGAGGATTTTCAACACCTGCTTTCCTTGTAATACTTTTTATGTTTCTATTATGTTTTGTTCTGAAACATAGAACTTCATCAACAAAAACCAGTCTTGTTTTCTATTTCGTTTTGTTTTGAAATGCAGTATTGATACTATTACTTTATGGCTTATTCCAGAACACCTGGATCAAATTGGTTTGTTTTGAACTGTATTTATCCAAAATTCTCAATGCGTTTTCTTTAGTTTTTTTTTTTTAAATACAATATTGATATTTTACTGTCTTCGCAGGTTTTCAGACTATTACTTTATGACTTATTGCACTAGAAGTAGAGAAAAGATGTTGTATTGTGAAACAAAATTTTAAAATCACAAGGAACTCCATGGGAACCTTAGTCTCCTTCATTAAGATCAAGATTTAATTCACAAGTTTATATGTGGATCTTCTCGAGTAAGCAATTGGAAAACAAAGCAATCCTTTCAATTTTCTCGAGTAAGCAATTGGAAAGCAATCTTTTCAAGTATTACATAGACTTCAAAATATGTGTGCAGAGCCCTGATGTAAATGTTTTCTCTATTTCTTATTTATTTATCTATTTCTTATTTATCATTTTAAAGAATTTGAAACATAAATAAGGCTTAGGAAAAAGAAAAAAAAATAATGTATGCAAGTCCACTTACTGTAGAGTTTTGAATCAAGGCTTTCAATTTCCACAAACTAATTAAATGAAAGAGCTCACTTGCTACTTCTCTGAAGAATTATAAGGGTTTGTGTTCAATAATCATGATAAAAGATACTATTCTCACATAATGAATACATTATTTCATCCATCTCATAAAACACTAATCAATATAAAGTACATTTCATTCACTCCAAGGCTTCACTATAAATTATTCATCAAAAGAGATCAAATATACATTAAGAAAGTGTTGTGTGTCCATGTGCATAATTATTCTAAATGAAGAGAGCACCCACCTATAAAAAAAAAAGGGGAAACCAAGAGATTTTAATCATTTTAGGTAATGAAAAACCTTGAAATGATATTAATTCATCATAAATGGTGGACTTGTCATCATTCATATCCATGAAATAGTCTCAAAGATGAAAATACAATGCTAACATTTTTTTTAATATCCTCAAAATGAAGGAAAGGATGATTGAAGAGGCCTATAAAAGGTGACCTCCTCTCCAAAGAGTAATGTCTCCCCTCAAAGGTTCAACAAGTAGTGAAAGTGGCATTCCTTTGGTCCAAAGGTCATGTCTCTTCTTGCTCACCATCCCAAGTGACATGTAGAAAAAGGCCTTTGGATGGGGGGAATTCATCATGATACCCAAATATCGTCATCAAGTCTCCAACATCCATTAATAAACTATGGGTGTTATCACCAACATCATCTCAACGACTATGCTCTAATGTATTGCATCATCAACATCCATTAATAAACTATGGGTGTTATCACCAACATCATCTCAACGACTATGCTCTAATGTATTGCATCATCAACATCCATTAATAAACTATGGGTGTTATCACCAACATCATCTCAACGACTATGCTCTAATCTATTGCATCATCAAGCACAACTCAAGGAATTAGATGAGATCACTCCATCATGTATAGAAGTGTCATTGAAACATTAGAAGTGAACAATATTCAACACATAAGCTACTTGAGTAGACACATTAGGTATCTTCATCAAACTTCACACCACCTTATTACTTTATACAAGTTCCACATTTAGTAATGAGGGTTTTATCGACTACCAGTATTAGGTGTTTCCAAGTTTCAAGGAGAAGAGCAATTCCTATTCCATTGTTTAATCATCACATGATTATGATGTGATATGGACATTTGGTGGGATTAATATGTGGTGTTATATTAATTTTCTATGTGACACAATACTTTCATGCATGATCATCTTTATGGATGTAGCCTTTGCATTACCTAAGTTACCCTTTCCTTGGGAGTGCATTTTCCACTCTTTTCTTAGCTTTTTACATTGATTTGATTACCTTTCCTTAAAAGCTTCATTAATTTCTCTTAACACCACCTTAAAATGAGTAACCCATTAGTAGTATGAGTTGTTATTTTTTCTTAAGTCCATTTTACTTTGATATGCTTGATATGCATGGGACTAGGATAACAACTTCACATAAAAAAGGTATAACTCAAATATCTTGGATTTTAATCATAATTTATCCCTTGAAACTTTTTTCACATTTATACATTGTATACATACTCTTTATTTTTATTTCTTTTAGCTACACGGATCTCTCACCACCTTATTCTCAACACATGAGAAAACTAGTGAATAGATACTACTTACTCAAAGCGAGCTCAAAATATAGCTGAAAAAAAGAGATGATGCATGAAAGGTGTATATGGAACGAAGTGGTCAAACTATCTCAGTCTTTGAATCCAATTTGTGTCACTATTGGATATTCAAATAAAATGCTTTACTAGTCACTTTTAACTAGGGGAGGAATAATCATCAACCAAAAATAGCTTAGAAGCATCATGATTAATTTTCCAGATTTAACTAATAATTATTATATGCCCGCATAGATTAAATCAAAACACTACAACAACTAATGTACATCATTTGTGCTGAACCATGATTATCCATTGAGAAAACTTATCAAGTGAATAAGATAAGCATAATCTGCCCTTGAGGTATCAAAGGGGATGGAGAGTGTTGATCATGTCTCTTCAATGAAAGCAAAAATGTATAACTATTTGGGTATATTCACACAAAGAGAAAAAATCTCATCTATTACAAATGCTCGAATGTTTTTCCATTTTATTTAATTAATTTTGATGAATATCTCAAGGGGATTTAACATGAGACCTAATGATTATAAAAAAGTCGATTATTTATGGGTAATGGTAAGGATGCAAAAGATATTAAAGATACTGAGTTTTAAATGGATCTCTAGGGCACATAAATTAGTACTCATTAAACCTATATTCTCAATTTCTCACTTTCCTTGTGGTGGATTCCAAAATGGATTTTGAAATTTTGTTGTGGTCACAAATGATGGTGAGATTTTTCCTTAAACAAAATGGGAGAAAATTAAGTTTCTTAAGAATTGGGGAGGTTGGGGTCTAAAAAACTTGTTTTTCTTATCTTGGGGGCCAAGCTAAGATGGAGATTGGTATCTACAAGAAGTATATGGACATAAATGGTTTTTCAAAGTATACTCAACCTATCTCACTCAAAGATTGGGTGAGGCTCCTATTGTAGTAGCTCCAACACCATCAAAAATTTTGGCCCATACAATTTCGGAGGCTCCTTTGAGAGTTTAACTTGATGTGTGTGTGCACACACTCGATATCACAAATTGAGCTTGTGTGAGTCTTTGCTCCCACCTTGATTCATACCTCGAGAGAAAACTTTTGCATGTTGATTTCAATGTCATGCTTGTAACCATGTTTTGGTCATACGCAAGGTCTTCTGTTCATGTGTACGTATTTTGTTCCTTATGTAAACATTCGTCGCACCAACACATGGAGTCAAACACACTGTCGCACAAGCATCGTCATGGTCACTAACACATGGAGTCAAACACATTGTCACACAAGCATCGTCATGGTCACTAACACATGGAGTCACACTGTCGCACAAGCATCATCATGGTTGTCCAATGATCAATCACAAGTGTCACACTTGTTGACTTGCATCATTAGTCACTCATGTTGACCATGTGTGTCTCGATGGTTTGAGACATCTCGTCGTCAAGCCATGTAAGTGTGTGTTTGCAAGCTCACATATGATCCCTTTCACTCGCTCACGCACTTCGTCATTTTGTTGAAGTCCTCACGATTAGATCACCCTTTGAGAGTCGGACCTTTACCCCGCCATCGACTCGATCGACTATCACCCATAACAATGGAGAAGCACCACACAATTCATTTAAACTACGCTACTTACAAGTTGCCCAATCAACATTCTTACTCGTCAATTGGAGAGTTTGATTGAGCAGTCACCCCAAGACGCACTCCCCTCAAGAATTGTACACAAGCTACACACCTTTCCCACTCCACTGTCTAAGAAATTGTACAGACACGCTGAGCACACACTAGTGTCTGTCCCTATCTCCCCAAGAAAATTGCACATTTTTTCCAGCAAGCCCACAAGTTAGTCTCACAACTACTTACCCAGAAAATTACGTAGATTTCATGAGAAATCCCTATGTTATCGAGGAGTTTGCTCACCTTAGAAACTGTACATAGGTGATCAACAAGCCATCATTCCAACATCAATGTAGTTTTTCCCTCAAGAAGCTCCAAGCAACTCACTGAGAGTTCCCTTGAGGAATTGTGCAGTTTTTTCTCCCAAGCTCTCAGTAGCTGACCATCGATTCCCTCAAGGAAATGCTCAGTTTTTCTTCCATGGTCCGAGCACCGAGCTACTAGTTCCCTCCACGAATTACGTAATTTTTGTAGGTTTTAACCCCGAACAGAAATTACCTGCATGCGAATTCTAAATCACAGGAAAAATAAAAATGAGAGAGCATAACACATAAAACACATATACACAGAGATTTCCCACTGGATCTCAAAACCGAGACTACCAGCTTGATTTTTCATTATATTCCTTTCAATGTTACAATACATATTTATACATGCCGAAGCATCCAATACCATGGACCGAAAAACCATCACGTCCAAAACCATGGACAGAAAACCATAGGTAGGTTTGCCCAACCTAATATAGGGTCCAAAAAAAAAAATTCTCGGGGTGCTGCTTCGAACCCCGTAGAGGGGGGCTACCCGCCCCCCTCAAACCCCCCGGACAGGGGGG